>JAIUCV010001209.1:0-147666 GCA_026724425.1 Erythrophleum ivorense
GTTTATACATTTTTTACATCTATTCAAACTAGTCGTGTTCAAGCAGTAGGAGGAAGCACCCTGTCCACATTAATCTAATCTCCATCTGTTTTATAGTAGAAGAAAAAGGATCAGTCTTGCGTTTCTATCAAAGTTTGAACCCTACCTAGCTCTAGAGACAAAACAGTTTGAGAACATGATTAGGATGAATCTTCTCCAATCATATGTACGATTGAAAAAAATCTAATCAAGGCAAAAATAGTTCTCTTTTTTTTTTTAATTTTTAAATCTCAAATGATAAGTTTGAAGATAAAAATTACAACTGTAAGATCAAAATCTATAATAGTAAAAAAAAGTATGCTTCAAAAATTTTAACTGTGATAAAAAATTTTAGTTTAAAAATTTTAATTATGCTACTTTTCTTATAATTATAATTTTTGACCTTACAATTATAATTTTTATTATTAAACTTATTTAAAAAAAGGCTAAAATCCCACACCACCCTCTCCAGTTGCTGAGGTGACTAGAAGGACCCGTCCTAAAACATGATTTAAGACATTGTTTTTTTCAAATGTCAACAAAATAGACGTCTCATGCTTATTCACAAGTCAACTCAAACAGGCTAAAGTGCTAAACTAGACAAGTACCTTTTGGAAGGATGTAAATAGAAAAACCTTTGTAATAAATAATAATCAGCATTGATAGCTTTAACCTCTAAAACGTTAAATATAACGAAAGCCATATTGATTCTAAGAAATACCTAAATTCATCAAAATGCAGAATTTTTCTACACTAAACAAAATTATGGAAATGCATAACCTCTCCAATAATATCTACCGTAGATCAAGAACCATGTTAATTCTAAAATACAGCCATATCTGGATATATCCCCGGTCAGATTTAATTATGATGTCAATGAAGTGTTAATTTACTCTTCCTTGTCTCCAGGTTTATACTCTTTGCTTTCAGCCTCTATGACAGAGCCGCTAGCATGATCAACCTGGTCTTGACTTGGTACCCTCTGGTATTCATCATCTCCTTTATAAAAGATCTGAAGAAGCATCAATATTGCAATCACAACAACAAAGACATACACGGTTCTGATGTCGAAAAATTTTTTCATCACCCGCAACAGTGATGGGCCACTAAGTCGTTTCTGTATAGTTCTACCTTCCCTGTATCCTTCAAGTAATTTGCTGATTTGCGTTGCCTGATCCACCTCATCAATGCTCTCTGAACCAATAACCTGAAGATTATAAAAACTGTATTGGCTTCCCACTTAAATTTAAAGGCAAAACGCAAACATCAACCAGCAGATTTAAACTCCCAGAGGTGGATAGAAACAATTCATGTGCTTTTGTGCCATGTTAGGGAAGTTAAATAGTTGAAAGAACAAAAGGGAAACCAAATAATCCAGTGCATTAATTAAAGGGTAAAAGATATCCGAAAAGGACATATTGACGATATACAAGGGGCGAATCATTATAATCCTGCACTCTCAGTAAGGCACACAATACATGAAAGTCTTCTGACACAACTGCATCGCCTTTGGAAGTGACTAGAACATAACACTAAGACTAATGCATTGAAGATTTGATAAAAGCACCAAATAACAAGTGATTAAATAGACACAGTTGCCTTGTGAATTTGCTTTCACATGTTCCCTTGAGATACGGACAAACATAAACTCGAGAAGGCAGAAAGGTAAGATGAGGAGGTTCCATGTTGGCTTTTTGAATAAAAAAATTCTAAACTACTCGCTTACCCCAAATAGGGTATGATTGTTATGTATATCAACATCATGAAACTATGTAAAGATTGATACACTTCTCACCTCTGGATATGTGCCTACACTTGGAAATCTTTTTTTTTAAAAGCATCAATCCCAAAAAGTGGTTATCAAACGAGGGAAATCTTTTTTATTATTATTATAAAAAGAAAAAAAAAGGGTCCACTTCCAATTCTATCCTGAGTTACACTTTCAACATCATATTTTACCCCAGTGCCACTTCATATTTACTAATACCATGTTATTAGCTGTTTGGATCTTTCCCTCGCTGATTCACAAGCTAGAATCATCTCATTATCGAGCAATTCATGCCTTTTGGTCATAAGACAATGTAGTGCCTATGTAGTTTAATTACATGTCTTTAGGATCAAACATTACCAAACAATCATGTGACTGATGGTTAAGAAAAAAAAAGCATGAAATTTGTAGCCATAAACACCATGGAGGCATTTGGTACGCCAACACTTTCACCCCGCTATGTAAGTTATCCCATATCGCGGATACCTATATTTGGAATACCAGGGTCATAGGAATGTAAAATACTTAGGAACCCCAGATATCATTCTTGAGTAGTGAGTACCGCATGTATATTGTGAATTTTAATTGCCATACCAACCATAGGGATCTTAAATTCTGGGTATTTGACACTAGGATATCTCAAATACCACTACTAACATGCTGGCGTACCCAACACCCTATATATAATCAAAGAAACCGGTGTATACAACAATATGAAGCTTTCATTTTCTCCTCTTAAATATATACGTGCATGTATGTATATATTGATGTTGGTAAGACATGCAAGAGAGGAGGAGTATCAAAGCAAAATAAAGATGTAAACTTGAAATTATGCCTCTAGGTAAGACAAATGGCAACTAAATATCATTTAGCGAGCTTAAATTAGGATGAACTTCAAGTCAAAAATAACTCTTTCAAGGTAGAAAACATTAACTTACAGATAGGTACTCATCACTTCCATCCCAAATAACCATTTTTGGTAATTTATTGAGGTTGAATTTTTCAGCAAACTCCTCCAACCGTTTAACCCCAACATAACCAAATACCAAGTCACGATTTGCAGATGCAGCAGCCTTCAATAACTTAATATGTTCTTTTGATCTTTCTTCATCCTCATCCTCAAAAATTGTCAAGACAATTTTCCTCCCATCACTTTTCATCAACTTCAGTGTGTCATAGGATACAGGCACAGCTAAAGGAATCAGGTTTTGTTTCACAAATTCTTCCAGAAACTCCTCTGCTTATTAAAACAAGAACATTACCAAGACAAATTATAATGATGTATCAAAGTTGAGGCATTTAAAGAATTAAAATTGAAGAACTAAGCAAATATTTTCCAACATGAGAGCAATGTGATAGCAAAAAAGTTTTAGTATAAATTAATAAGTATTGATAAGCTCACTACACCATATTGGCTTCTACAGAAGCAGCAAGACATTTCAAATATGTGAAATATATTGGCATGCTCGCTCAGATATTGTTTCGGCAGTAAACATGTACCATTGCCATACATAGGAGTAGAAAAAAGTCGAAGCATAACTAATCGGATTTAGCACTCTGCTCCTTTACTCTTACTTTTCTTTTCAGAGCTTTTCTTTATCTTCATTTTTAACCTGGAAGTGGAACCTAATGAACGTCCTTTCTAAAGCAAATAATATAAGGAACAGATTATTCAACGAGTCATCATCAGAGTAGCAGATGCCAGCAAATACTCCAGGAAAAACTCAATGCAGTGGCACAAAGAAATGTCTAAGAGAGGAATGAGGTGCAAGGAAGTGATGTGTACCAAGTGATATGTAAATGGAACAGTTTAGGATCTGAGCATAAACCAACCTTCAAAGGGGCCATAGAAAGTGCTCCGCTCATTATAATCCTGATTAAGGGAAACCAAAGCAGGCACCTTATCAAAATCATATGATATCATGATATCCTCTGAAAAATCTTTTGCCACGGAAAACCACGCATTTTTCTTATACTTTATGGCTAACTTTTCTATCATAGAACTACTCAACCCAAAACCCAAAAATATGGGGAATATGGTGCCGGCTGCTTCAACAAAGTCATTAATAGCAGAATCTGAATCAAGAATGGAAACATCTGGAGCAGCAAACTTCTTTAGATAACGAACTAGTAGATCTGCTTTCCTTGGTCCACGATATTCTGTGGGTACACCATGTATAAACAGCATAAGGGAAGGATATGCGCTACATCACAGAATAAAAGTTAGTATGAGTTCATATCTGTAAGAAATAAATATTGCCTCAACAAGCAATATACAGGCCAAAAGAAACATACTCAACATCATATTTTTTGGCAAGACGGGTAAACTTGTCTGCATCTACTTTTGCTATGACTATGGGTTCCTTCAAGGCTGCAAGTACAGGTGCAGCTGCATCTAACTGCAAAGTAACGAATCAGAACATTCATCCTTCTCACTTAAAATGAAACATAAATGACAATCAGGTATGTTTAATTAAGTGAAATTAAATATGAATTGCTGTGTTATATTACAACTCTAATACCCTTTGCAGAAAGCTCTTGACCTCTTGTGCAGTTCAATTTTAAGAGTAAGCAGTGTAGTGATATTATATAAAACATTTATACTAGTTATAAAGAACATGAAACGAAATGTAGTCAACCTCTTATGCACCCACACACGGAAACAGAACAGATACTTTCACAGGGTGGCAGCTTACCTGCCTCAGGTAGATTTCCTTACGATTGTGTTAGAAAATTTGACCAGTTCTATGTAATGATTGTAAGCTTATCAAGTTATTGAGTCATTGACAAACCTTAACAGCTTGGCACCTTGTGTCTAGCATTTATAATAAATATTATATATGGATGTTGAATTTTGCTTTGTTGTCATTTTATTAGGACGATAAGGAAAGATAAAAAATATAGTTCAGCATGGCCCCAACAAATAATATTGTTTTGTTTTTCTTCTTCTCCTTTAATTTACCTAAGAAGAGACAAGGAAATACATAGGTCCAACTTATGCCATTTTTTCACCAAAAGCAATGACTTTAGGATTTTGATGTCAGTTTAACACTTTAACTGCCAATCCAAAGCTAATCGTCCATATAAGATAACCCTTAAAGCATTTGCAACATGAGCTGAATGCAATGTCGGTCCTTCTATCGTCTCTATCATTGTCTATCAAGTTCCATGTTTAATGAAGTATTCCATTGTGGATGGTAGGCTTAATGTCATGGTCCTTGAAATGCCAAGCGTTTTAGTATTAAATGGGTGATAACATCATATCCCCTCCTCAAAGTGTCTTATTTATCCTAAAGTGAAAAGATGACATGCTATTATTCTGAGTTTTCTCAAATTTGCCGTTTACCATAATTAAAAAAATAAAAATAAAAATAAAAATATACGCCTGATGTGATAAAATAGAAGATTATGATGACCAGCCACTGGGGACCGATTCATCTTTTATTTCAGTAATATCTACGCATCAATTCTAATAGTTGATGAAACCAAATATTTCCTAGCATGGATACTTCAACTCCTAGCATGCATTAATCGCGTCCAAAGAAACTAAATGAAAGCAGGATCTCAAACCCAGGAGATCCATAAATTAGCATTATTAAGACAATTTTTTACATGATAAATAACAACATGTCAATGAACACATAAATCCCACATTTTGACCCCAAATCCAGCAAATTGGATTTTCCTAATGAGTTTCAAGCTAGAATCAAAACTTCTATAAGTCTTCTCAGACCCAAAGGTGAAACATGAAAGGGTTAAATACTGCCAATCGCCCCCAAGTTATCCACAGGAATGATTCAGAGTGCGTATTGGAAAATATGGAAAGAAGGGTACCTCGGGAGAGAGACGCTGGCAGTGACCACACCAGGGAGCGTAGAAGTCAACCAAGATGTGATCGAAAGTCGATATGGCGGAATCGAAGTTGGATTCATCCAATTGTAACACCGTCCCATCCACCGAGAAAGGCTGAGCAGAAGAAAACAGTACGGAATATAAGAGCAAAAAGGGGATCAAAAGAACCGCAAATGCTAGTACACGCTTCATCTTTGATCCAAATGGCAATCACAAGGTTTCTCTACGCTCTATATCTCTTCGTCTTGCCTTTCTTCCCTCGTTTGCATTTCAATATACAGGTAACTTCGCACCTGTGAGTTTAGTCGTTTTCTGCGAGCATGCATTTCACTTTCTATTTACATTAAAATATTATTTACTGACCAATGGCCATGGAAAATATGAATAAGAGTAAAATATAAGGCCTTATTTGGTAAATTGTATAGTTTTTTATTTTTAAAAATAAAAAAAATTATTTAATAATGTGTTTTTAATGAAGTGTTTTATAAAATAAAAAAATAAAATTTTGTTTTTGCAAACAAAAAAATAAAAGTATATTTTAAGTGTTCTATAACTTTTGTTTTGTAAAATTAAAAAAAAATAAAAAATAAATACTTTTCAGAATAATAATTTAAATAAATTTTTTAATTTTTTGTTCTCAAATTTTATTTTAAAAAATATCTATTTTAAAAATAATAAAACAAAAACAGAATCAAACAAGCCCTAAATTTTTTGAGTTTTGTTGAAATATATAAATTTTTTTATTCTTAAAATTTACATAAATTTTTTAAATTTTATTAAAATTATATAATTTTTTTAAGTTTTTTTGAAATTATATAAATATCTTTTTTATTTTCAAAATTAATACAAACTTCTCATAACTTTTACTAAAATTACATATATCTTTTTTGAATTTTTTAAAACCACAAGGTGCTTCCCTTCATCCATAGTGTATAAATATTTGTGCATATTTTTTAAAATAAAAAAAATATTTGTGTAATTTAAAAAAAATAAGAGAAATATATATAATTTCAATAAAATAAAAAAGAATTGTGCTAGTTTTTTAAAAAAATCTGTATAATTTTAATAAAATTTAAGAAAAGTTCGTATATTATATTCTATAAATAAAGGATATTTGTTAATTACTTTGAAAGAAATATAGTGTAAATAATTAAATATAATTTATCAATATAAATTTTTTTAATTAAAACAGTTACTGTAATGGCTTCAAAACGAGTTTACAGTTAAACTAATCTCAAATAATATTAAATACTCATCATGAAAAAGGAGCCTTTATCATGTTAATTAATTTTAAATTGGAATTATTAAATGGAGAGAAAATTAATATTTTATTCTATACATTTTTTTATTTGATCCTCTCAATTTAACAATTTTAATTTTGTCAATTTTAAGTGTTTTGTAAAAATAAAATCTTCACATTAAGATTGTTAATAAAAACAAAAAATAATTGCGTGATCCAACATTAAACTTAAAGGTATTTTATTAGGGTTCGTTTGGTATGATGTATAAGATAAGACCTGATAATATAAGACCTGATAGAATAAAACCTGATAAAATTTTAAGACTATGCAGTGTTTGGTATGATACTGTATAAGATAATATATCGTATAAGATAATAGTATCATTTATTTAATAATACATTACATAATGTTGGATAGGATAAAAATTAACTCTTTTGACAAAAATATCATTTACTTAAAAAAATATATTATATTTATCTAAATTTATTATGTTATATTAACTTTTAGAAAAAAAAAAAAGTATTGATGAATAGAGCTACACTTAGTGCATGGTTATCTAGTAACCTGGGTGACTTGATCTCATTTGGTTACATCGAGTTAAATAATTAAAAAATAATTTTAACATATTAAGTCAGATTGGTCATATTAGCCAATTTCAACTAACCTAGTGAAAATTTTATTTTTTTTAAGGGTAAAATATACTTTTTAAGGACTTATGTGAAGTTTTTATTTTTTAAGAGTCAATTTATAATTTTTATTAAATATAAAAAAGTGGCTTAACTAATTTAAAAAATTAATCTAACCCAACCTCATACTAAACCAACTAGATTGAGTTCGATAATAAATTAGTTTTTACATCATTTATACAATTCTATTAATTTTTTTAAATTATTTTATAAAGACTTATATAAAAAAAATTAATGATAAAATTTAATTTTATAGGGACTTATATAAAAATTTTATTTTTAGGGTCATTTTATAATTTTTATCAAAATTTTTTTTATAAGGACTTATATGAAAATTTTATTTTTTAGGGTCATTTTATAATTTTTATCGAAAAATTAAAAATAGCATAACTAACCCGATTCTAACTAATATTAATTAAATATAATTCAGTTTAGCCAATGAATATCTCCATAAGTGAAGGGTTAAAATTAAAAAATATTAATAAAGTTTTATACATTAAAACCTAATCAGGCCTAATCTCACCTCCCAAAACATGATTATGTTATACATATTTTTTATGTATAAGAGAGCCATGCTGTATAAGTTTATACAATACATTACATGTACCAAACAAATGATAAGTTCATAATATATTGTATTAACTTATACTATCAAACCTTATATGATATGTCAAACATACCCCTAGAGTCAACCTGATGTTACTCCATCAAAAGCTCTAAGCATTTTAGGATCAAGCCAGGCAAGTCCTTTTTACGTAAAAACATAAAATTCTTAATCCAACTCAATTAATGATATGGTGAATTGGTTTGCAGTGCCCTTTTAGCCATCCAAATTTGGTTTAAATAATCAAAATTGTATATCTTTTCTTAAAATTTTTTAGTCTCAATTATAATTGTTTTAAAACTTTCAATTAAAAGATTATTTTTATTTTGTACTATATTTCTTTTTAAAAATATTTTTAAGAAAGTTAAAAAAAAAAAAAAAGATCCTATCTAGACAACCAAAGAGGCACAATTCAACAGATCCTCAATTGAGAGGATTTGGTTCATGCTAAGAACTCGTCCTCTGAGCTTAATCTAAGGGCTAACCTTATGGGTTGGTCCTCCAATCCTAAATTAAAGGGTTGACTCTCAAAGTTAGCTTCACAAATATGCATTTAAAATTAATATAAATTCATTTTTTATAAATATTTTTGCTAGCCAAATTATTATTTAAAAAAAAAACTTGTCAAATCTTTAAGAACTCTAAAAGAGTTGAGCTAAAAAGTCAATTTTAAAAAATAAGCTACCTTTTTCTAGTCCTACCCCTAAGAATTTAAAAAAGGTCAAGTGAAATACTTATGGTGTATTTGGAAACGCAATATCTTTCTTTAAAATCATGTTTCACACAAAGTTCAAATTTGATATTTCTATATAAACGTACTTTTCTACCGCATTTCCAAACATGCACTTGGCTAGAAATGAAACATCGAAAAATAAAAAACACTTTTGGTGCATTTCCAACAAAATTAAGATATTTTAGTACTTCACCACTAAATATCTTGTCAGCTTTTTGTTAACTATTTAATGTGAGAATTTTACTAGAAGTGGAATATCATTTAAAACATTAAAATCTCTATGTGTGTGTATGTCTATCAGGGGCTAGCAAACGTGTGTGCATGGGATTAGTAGATTCTCTCTCGTCTAAAGGAAAGTTTGTTAGAGGGAAAAAAAAAGAAAAGAGAGATGGGTCCACTTATATCTTCTCTCAACCAAAAGGTAATAAAAATTATTACGTCCAACTTATATCATATAAAATTTATAATAAATTATATTAAAAATTAAAATTATTATCAAATTTTAAAAAAATTATTATATAAAAAAATATTGAACTTTCTTATATTTAATAGTAAATTTTTTAAAATTTTATAATAATTATAGTCATTGAAAATAATTTTTTTTTAAAAAAAATTATTATAAATTTTATATGATATGAATTTTTTAATGTACTTTTTTTAAAATAGTATGTGAAAAAAAAAGGAGGGAGAATAGAGTCCACATCAGTGAATCATGTTTCTTTTTCTTTCTCATAGAATTAGAATTGAAGGACAACTGTGTGTGACAATTTTGCAATTTTATTAACTCTTGCCTTCTTCAAAATATTATTTGACTTGAAACTCAAAAGCCAAGTTGATGAAAGACAGATTGAAAATCTCGTTTCAACTCCTACTTCAGTGCTTGTTTCACATTTAATAAAATTGCCTTAGAAATTTCTCTTGCTCACCAGAATCCAAATACTTTACTCCCAAGGCGATCTCCTCAAACCCGTGAAACTAATCTAGAAAAATTTTCATAGTAGAAGATGGAAGACTCAAGACCATAATTAACACTTTGCAAATAGCGTTTCTGGAATACCATTTTGGAATGGAAAATACAAGGAGACAAATGAAAATGAAAACTATTTTTAAGAAATGAAATTAGAAAATATTTTCCAAAAGCAAACACACTCTAAGTTTTCAATTTAGTCTAAACCATTTGTATTAATATAAATCCTATAATTTTGAAAATAGAAAGAAAACAATTGCCAAAGTTATTTGATATCCATTTTAAAAAATAATAAAATTAAAGTTTGTTCATTTTTTTTCCTGTTTCCTAATTTGGAATTTCTCGATATGGAATGCAGTCGGTAATAGCATGGCATATATTATAGTAGTGATATTATTTTTTGCTTTCATTAGTGAAATTTTAAAAGGTTGCTAGAATCATTATATCCTTAGAATTCAGATTTGAGAAAAGTAAAAGTACTTTTATGCCCAAAAAACTTATTAATAATCTGCACAAAACTAATTAAATATAGAGAACTAAATCTAATAGCCGGTTTAGTTATACAATGGAAACAAAAAAGAAAAAACAACATTTTTTATAATATTTATTATACTTTTATTATCATTACTTAACCGTATTTTTAAAAAACAAAAATACAAATGCTACTTTTTATCTAATCCATCATACTCATATGCGTTTGCAGGCCACTCAAAGGAATATGGAAAAATCCACGTTTTACTTTAATTGAAACTTTACCATAAATTTGAATACATATGAATGAAATATTGATTATCCGGCAACAAATCATGTTTTGCAATAACGCATACATTTGGCGTAAAATTTTTAAAGAATGAAATACATGAGAAATTTTAGTGTAATAATTGTCACAACTTCCTCAAAATTTTAGAATGATAATTCCCCTTAAACATAGAGTTTTTAGTGTAATAATTCCCCTTAAACGCAGAGTTTAGTGTGCTCTTAAGTCTTAATAATAAGAGTCATGATTCATATACTACTGAATAATTTTTTAGTTTAGATATGAAAAATGAACAGATATAACAATCTTGCTGCAACACGAGAATGGTGACAAGTTATCATCTCAAAAAGTGATTTAGTAAAACTTTTTAACTACACGTTAATTCAACAAGATGTTCATAAATGTTTACTTTTTATTATTAGATTTGAATTTTCTAAAATTGGTGATATGCCATTATATTAGTCTAAGAATATTTTCAAATTCTTTATTATAAAATTCTCAGAGTTTGAAAAGAATGACACAAAAAACTAAAAATATATATGAGACTTACTTTTTCTCTTTTTTCTTACTGTTTTCCTTCTCTTTTCTTTCTTTAAAATTTATAAGAACTCTACAATAAAGAATATTAAAAAACCCAGACTCTTTATCGTGTACATTGTTTGCATGTGTAGGTGCATAAACTTAATAAACTTATGCACAACGGTAAATGTGGTTACATCCAAATGCTTCCCATCCAAGGAACCCTTTCAAACTTGGATGCTAGCATAGAAGCTGTGAACAATTGTGCAAGGACAATTTGTGTAATTAACATCTTCAACACATTATGTTGCTGTGAAGATGAAATGCGGGATAAACAGACAGGTATAGAGAATTACAAGACATTTTGTTACTACATAACTGAAGAATACTGATTGTAAAAATCATTCTAGTTCCACTCAAATGGCGGAATTTTGCTATTAACAACAGAAATATGTCACCATATCTATTCTCAAATTCACAAGAAAAAACAAAGGAATTAAATCCTACCGCCCCAGCAGAAAAGATGAGAAGGAACTGCTTCAAGCTTTACAGTTTACACAAGTGAAGCAAAAAAGGGGAAGAAACAAATTTTCTAAATTCAAAGACCTATACAATAATCAAGGGGTTTCTACAATTGACTAAACCCATATTTAAATGAAAGATAGAGACTAACTAATTCTAGACCTACGAAGCTAACAAAACCCTAAAATAACTAATTCTAGGCCTAACAAGCTAACAAAACGGTTTTATTTGAATCCCTACTTAAATCCTAAGTTACTCCAATTACCTCAAATTACATAGTCTAGTTTCCAAATAATAATTACACTGTTACATAATAAAATAAATAATAAATATTTCTTCTCATTCTGCATTTACAAGTTTAGCGTGGTGTAATTCCAGGCCACATCTAAATGTAGTATATCTCAATTTTATTAACCAGTTGGCTATGCTTCCTCCGTCCAAGGCACCTGTGCTCTCTCAGCAATTAAATCCATAGAATGTAGAATGTTAGATACTGAACAAGGAATTCAATGAAACTCACTCCATCTTTACACGCTTAGAATTGCTTTGCCTCAACCAGTCAATGCATTCCTCAGCAGTTCCAGAAGGATGTGCAAGTTGCCAAGCCATTGCCTTTTCAAGCTGCAAGCGGAAAATGAAACAGGAAGTAAAAAACCTGTGAGTGCAGCTATACATACATGTTTGACCAGTGTCAGAAAATATAGTAGCAGCATGGCTTACCCACTCCTTAACAAGTGGTCCTCCTTTAAGCTGCAAGGCACTCATAACTTCTTTCCCGTTGATCAATTGCTTTACTTCCCAGACTTTCTCGAGACCTGTAATCCACCAAAACGTCTTGATACCTAAATCTTCTAATATATCCAAACAGCAACTCCTTTTTGAAGGCATTTTCACTATATGATATAAACTATCTGTTACTCTTTTCCATACCCAATTCATTTAAGCTAAGTAGTTCAACACGCATAGTGCAAAAAAAGCTTTCCTGTGATGAAGTCGCACCACAATCCCAATATTTGAGAGGAACAAATGAATTTTAAGCTAAACTAAGATTCCATTATTCAGTTCAGACTTCAGAGAAATGCACTGAAGAGGTTAAAGATGACAGAGGAGAAATAAAAGTCAAAATGCTCCGCAAACATAGGGAAACACTTGAATGTCCCTGAATCATTAAGGTTCTATCAATTGGGCACCCCTAAGTAAGCCATAAATAATGATATGACCTAGAAGAAAAGAACTGCAGTAAATTTCCACAAAAATGCTAAATGAGAATCTGCCACCTCAAAAGAATTATGCAAAGGAGATGGTAAGTATTAAGACTGCCAGCTAAACACATGGCAGAATTGTAGCTCACCTAGTTTGATTATGGAATTCTCCACAGTCTTAAATAGATCTCTTCGTTTGCCCAACTGCAAGTGCTCATCCTCAGTGTCACCAATATCAATGGGATGTACCAATGTGGATATCAAAAGTGCAACTCGCCAAAACTCTCTAAGTTCTCTTAGGAGAAACCCTGCATAGATGTTTATATGTAAGATAAAAACTTAGCCATATTACATTCAACCCAAACCGGTCAATAGCTTGACTAATAATTCCTGGAAAAAGAGCTTCAGACAAGCAAGAGCAGAACAAATATACTATCACATCCAATTAAGTCCTTATAATTTCATGGTTAAATTGCTCTTGTAGTTCCTATAGTTTTACTCAATTTTAAATTTGGTCTTTATATTTTAAAAATTTGTAATTAAGTTCCTGTAGTTTTAAAAATTAATTCAGTCCTGCCATTAATCTTTTATCAATATTTTGTTAAATTCTGATGTGGCTGACCATACACCATTTTGGCATTCTAAATATACATGATGCCAGTATATTCACCCAAATCATATGTTACATTACATGCCACATATGTGAGCAAAAGAGTAGCTTCCAAAAAATATAAACACAAGCTGGAAAAAAGCATGCCTTACATTGCACAAGAAGTCCAAAGACTCAACCAAAACTAGAACATAACAACGTAATCATGAGAAGCTATCACACAAATGAAAAGGAATTAACCGAAGCTTATATTCAACAGCTGCCCAAGAAATTACAAAATGCTGATGCAACATCAAGGTAGCAAGAACATCGTACCTGTCAGTACACGGACTCTAGAAGACACAGGGACATCAGCCAACTCCCTCATCGAATCAACATCTAGGTTGACATCTTCATTCAATGCAAGACTAGGAATCAATGACATTAATTTATATGATGCTCGGTGTAAATCAAGCATCTGCATTGAGAAGAATAAGTACAAACACATGAACCAATTAAAGTATTAGCCATAGACTCAAGAAATACTATACTAATTTCTATTACAATGGCAAGCCGCAATAAATATAGCACTTCAGAATTTACTGAGGCAAGAGGAAAACTGACCATTTCTGCATCTTTAGCTTTTCGCTTGAGAGAATCACGAATGATATAATTGACAACAGGAATCTGCAAAATAAAAACACATTAGCCAACCAAACAAGCATGGTACCCGAAGTAATAGCTACAAGAAGAAAAAGAACACCAAGTAAGATGATCCCCACACCCATTACATAGCTCACATAGGTTGTTAAATGATCATCTGACAAAAATGCAGGTTCTGTTTTCTGTGTATCTAACATGAAATATTTCCAACCACAAACCTCAAGAAACACTTAAGTTGTAACTATAAAGATTACACTACTGGAGCAATTAGGCACAAAGCTTCAAAAAATACATTTTGCAGCTTAGCATTACAGACCACAATAGTACAACATCAAACAAGAAGAGGCAAGTACCTCCTTAGCCTTCTTATCTCTGTAAGTGGTATTTCTAAGCTGGAAGAACAAAGCAGCATACAGAGCTATCCTCCTTTGTTCACTCTAAAACACAAGGAAATCATTATTTAGTGTCAAGCAAACCTAAAAGGAGAAGGAACAACCATGAATGCAACTTCCTAGCTAATAGGATAATAAATAAATCAAGAATATAGAGTAAAAGTGGTTAACTTAGATCATTACTTACAGTAAAGGTTGATTCTCCAAGTAAATGGATAAGATTCCATGCAGTATCCAGGTAAGTAATGCAAAGCCTGAATAAGGAAGATTATATCAACTGATCAGCATGACCAGCCAAAATAACCCAACCTCCATGGAACTTGGAAATTTCAGACACCAAAAAAGGATTTATGCAATCTTATTATAAGTTATTCCAATAATTGCTTCATGTTCACGGGTATTGGGTTTTCACCACTTCATTATAATATCACTCAAGCCTTAAATGATTTCACCACAATTTTATTCTAGAATCTAGATGAAAGATAACAATTTTGTATTGTTATCTGGCATCTAAACTACATATATTTTTCACAATTTTCTTAATACACAAAATTTAAAAACATCATATAATCAATAAATGCAGGTCTTCAATTTATAAACTAAACCTGTCACATCCATCAGCAATGGGAGGTTCAAACTCAGGAGGAAGACTGAAGACGATCCAAAATAATGTCAGATCACAAATATACATCATTGCTTTGACAGGTTGATCTCCAGATATCATTAGATCAATCTACCAAAACCAAAAAAAAGAGACCCAAAACAAAAAAGTATAAATAACTAAATTTGCAGTATATATAGAAAATATGAGCATTTTTCTATAAGAAATCCAGACAGAATTTCAAAGAAACAAAAGGACAAGAATGCAAAAGTACCTCTGTTCCAATGCGCTCTCTGCTAATTTTAGCAGCCAGAGCATCTTTCACTTCATCGCATGCAGCAGCTCCCTTCAGGTCTTCAACAAGTGTAAATTCAAATCTAGCCCCTACAATGATAATAAAAAATGTCTGTCAATATAGAAGAGATAGCAATTCAGATATAAGCAAAAGCAAATGAACAAAAAGTTCAAGTGATCATGTTCAGAACTAAGGGTGTGTTTGGATAAATGGTAGGGGATGGAATAGAACGGAATGACATAACCAAAGTAAGTGAGGCCATTGTTCGGGTGTTTTTTAAGGATGGAGTGGAATGGCAAGGGACAGCCTTCAAGACCACTTTTTGACATTCAAAACCCTAATTTTCGTGTTCCTCCAAATTGGCAAGGACGGAATGAAATGAACATGTGGTATAATTACAATTATATCCTCCTTAACTAAAAACTTGCCAAAATCTCATTCTAATTATAAGGGTAATATTGGAAAAATAATTTACAAGTCATTCTATTCCATTAATTAGTCCTTTTATTCCCTCATTAAACTCCCAAACAAATGAATGGCACATGACTTGCCATTCCATTATTTGCTACTCCATTCCATTCCCTTGTAAACTCCCAAACAAAGCCGATGGAGTTTAAACTTTGCACCAAAATTTGATGTCTTCCTGCCTGAAGCTAGGTGTTATTGCTTTATTAAACACCTACCCTGTTTATTACCAAACATAATAGGTAGGGTAATATCATATTTTAGAATTTATATAAACTAATAATAATGTCTACGCTAAAGAAGCCAGGAATTACAAGAATTGGGAACTTCACCAATCCAGACTAACAGAAGCAAGGGTTTCCTCCACTAACAAAGCATTGTCCATAACCAATGTGGGTGCCTATAGCTTTTACTAGAAAAGGATTGACTAATTCACAAGCTTAACTCAAATAAGAAAATTTAAGAACAATAATCTGCATCTATGTTCAACATGCAGTAACAAACACTTCATGAAAATTATGCCACACCAAAACGAATGGCTCGAAGAACTCTTAAAGGATCATCCAGAAAAGTTTCCTTTGGAGGCAAAGGAGTCACTATCTTTCCAGACTTCAGGTCTGAGATCCCTGCAGGGTGCCAAAAAGAAAATCAGATTGATAGAAAAATAAGGAATTGAGCATCTCTAGACATACTTATTTGGGGAATATGATCCATTCTAACCTCTTTTAGTAAAATCTTCAACTGAGTCAGTGTTGATATTGTAGAATAAGCTGTCAAGCACAACTATATAAAAAACTATCCTCTAGAATGTGAGCAGGAGCAAAATGAATATAAAAGCACACATAAACCAACAGATAAATAAAAGAAACTGGATCCTATAATTCTTAGTTGTGTCATTCCATGTAGATAAAATGGTTAAAATTTTAAGTAAAGAAAGATACCTGTTAATGGTCAAGTCCCTCCTATATGCATCCTCTTCAGCTGTGCCAAATCTTTGCTGTTGAACATAAAACAAATATTAATCCCTGGCATTTTACTGTGATATTGTGCAATCCAAATGATTTCTAGAATACATGTTCAACTTTGCAAAAATGAACTTAACACCAAGTAAAAACAAGAAAGAAGGGCACAATAGTAAATGACAACAACCTTTGTACTTAACGCAGTGACTAATGATGAGAACACAAGCACAAAATTTCAATCTAACATAACCCCAAAAATCTCTACAATAAATCAAAATAAAATTTACACAAAAATAGCATAAATTTATGCTCCGTTTGGTTCACTGCATAGCGAACATAATCCCTTTGCATAACTTATATAATGTTTATTATTCCCTTATACTTATTATTCTATCTATCAAATCATCCTTTTAAAAATAGGGGTAAAATAGTTATTTCCTATCTCAAATGCTTCTACCTATCCATATTTTACATTCCCTTTACCGGTACATTCTCCAACCAAACATACCCTTAATATATAATTACAGCTGAGACAGTGACATCCCTTTGTCCTGCATCAGCTCCGGTGGTTGTCATGGTGATAAATAATACATTTGTGTGGAAAAAGAAAACAAGGAAAAAAGTGATTGCTTTCCATCGCTCAATTATTGAAATTACATAAGCCAGCCCATCACTTATGATATTGACCATGTTCCAAATTAACTAACATTCCACCAATTTATATATAACCCAGTATTTTACTCAGAAGGCCAAAGAAAGCACTGAATATATCTACAAAGTATTCACCCGCACTGCAAAGGCATCATGAAAATGAAAAGCCAATTGTTTGCTGCTCTCCATAGTTTGGGAATAAAACGTGTACAGCAGTTTTGCTAAAATATCAAGTCAACTCTGGGAGTCACTGCGCTGATTATAATAAAAACAACCCAGAAGGTCTAAAACTGCATCGATGATAAAATGGTCAAGAGATTAAAAAAAAAAAAAAGAAATAGTACAAGGCATCTTCATCGTCAGCATCTCAAATGATGCCTCTAAAGTCCCTCAATCTAACAAGAAAACTATTCATGATTTTCTATTCCAAGCAAAAGAAAACATATAATGCAAACTTGAAATCGCAGTACAACAAATAATCTGTTTAAGATCAGAAGAACTAATAATTATATACCTTTGTAGGAATGCGGCTATTTTCAGCATACTCTTCACTCCTTAAATTTACAAAATCAATCCAAACATCAAATATGCGTATCCTGGCTGTTTCCAAATGTTTGGATTGGTCCGGGTTACTGCAAAATGTGAAGTTGTATGTAAAAAATTCAGAAAGGCAACCAAGATATTAAATTTAAGGCTGTGCAAATCCAGTTTCAAAGGCAAAAAAGCTATGTAAAAGGGTATCTATATCCTATACACTGAGTACAAATTGAATGATAATTTTAGCAGCAAATGAAAAAAATTAACATTTAGCAAAAGGGACGGGAAGTGAGACCAAAATTATCCAGTAGAATTGTTGCATGATCAACGACTAAAGAAATCATCCTTTAATAATATAGACGAGATTCAAAATCCATAGTCATAAGAGTTACTCATTCTACGAGAACACATTACAGATAATATAGTAAATACAGTCAAGTTTATACATACCTTTGAATAACACATACTCCTTGCGCATCTTCTCCCATGGATAACAAGTACTCCCTGACCTTATCTACAAATTCTGTACCCATCATATTGTCAAGGGCGATATCAATGTCATAGCAATCTCTTCCCAGAAGCTGCAAAGCAATGAAAACATAAAACTTAGCGCTAAACAAGAATAGACCCATTTGATTATATGCTTTCAACTATCAATTCACCTCCATAAAAAATCAACAGACCTTGTCCCGAACCCATCCACCAGCAACTCGAAGCTGAGTCTGAAGATCGAACCGGCGAAGAGTACCCAGAAGCCTATCGAAGATCTTCTTCTCCGTATCAGACAGTTCAATCTTGTCCCTCACTTGATGGCGCAAAGGAGAGGTCTCTGCCATTGTTGTGCAACTCAGAAACCCAAGGGATTTGGTTCTGAGAAGGGTTTTGGTTCTGAAAAAGGTTTTGGCGGGGCGCCAAGAATTAGGAAATGGAAGAGAAAAGATCCTTGAGAACTCCCCGAGGCAGCTAGTCGGAAGCAGAAGGGGGTGGAGCTTTATAGCAGTTTTCAAAGCGATTCTCATGGGTTTTTGAATTGGTGATTCAACCCCAATTCCCTCGTCCCTTTCGAATACAAACTAGGAATATGGATCCCTACCGCGTCACCCTATGCCAAGCGTTTTTTTTTTTTTTGAGAAATAACAAATTTTAATTATAAAAATAAAAATTTTCACCATAAAAAATTATATTTTATATTATTAAATTTATAAGTCTTTTTTTTATTGTAAAATTATTTTTTCCCCATTCCTATTTCTTATTATTAAAAAAATTATGGTTAAAATTTTTGAAAAAAAATTATATTTCATAACTATACATTAAAAATATTTATTGTCAAAATTTGAAATTATTTTAGATGCCAAACAAATATTTTTTTTTTGTTTAAATTTTTTATTTGTAGAGTTAAAATTTTTTAAATATATTTTTCATAATTAAAATTTTTATTCTTACAATCAACATTTTTATCCTTACAATTAAAATTAACATGACATGAAGCCATTACTTTGTGATTCTTATAGTTAAAATTTTTTCATAATTAAAATTGTCTGTTAAAATTCTTTATCCTAAAAAATAAATGTCATGTTAGCTTGAGATATAGTGACTGCATTCCTGTCATCACTATCATGACTGGCGGAGCATCTATATTCTACAAACTACAACATGGGTTATTGTTGGCATTGTGGGTGGGTCATTTCCGTACATTGTATTTAAAATATCTTATATATTTTGAATATTATATAATTAATATCTTTAAGATTACATATTAATATTATAATTGAAATATTTTTTAATATTATATTAAAAATTTTAAATCATCAATACCATACATACAAAGATTGGAAGAAATGGATAGTATTTATCGACTTTAAAACAGTGATTCTTCTTACATTAGATTTTGCACCATTCTTTTTTTGTGTGTATTTTTTTAAATTAATATGTCCTGTCATGGAATCCATTATCCATAGTATCCACCAGCAAGATAATCTAATTTAAAATATAAGAGTGGTCTTTATTTTCTTATTTTTAATAAAAATTTTATTATTATCATATATTAGACAGAAAAGAAAAAAAAGTGATGATAAAGGAAATTTTGAAAGGTTATAAAAAGAGAAAATTATACTCAAATCTTATAAAACTTATAATAAAAGATCTTATAAATTATAATTATAAGATTACAATTATTAACTTTTTTAAATCTAATAATAATTTTTTTAAAATCTTATAGTAATTGTAGTTTTTGAAAAACAGAAAACTGAATACCCTAGAGCAGTTGATAATAATCCTTATTCTATAACTAACATGTGAGTAATTGGCGTGATTAATAACAGAGAGACTTTTCTGGAGCAAATTATTGGATAGGATAGTGGATGCAGCGCGGTTGAGTAATTGATCTACTTTAGAAGGAAAAAGAACCTTTCCCATGTCTTTCCTTCTCTTACCTCTTCTATGAGATTTGAACCGTTGAGATTTTAATCTAAATGGTTTAAACTTTTTTTTTTAATTTTTTTAGGTTTAAAAAATATTTTTTAAAAAAAAAATTTACACTTAAAAAAATAATTTTATTTTAAAATCTGAATGGTTCAAACTTTTTTTTTTAATTTTTTTAGGTTTAAAAAATATTTTTTTAAAATTTTACAGTTAAAAAAATAATTTTATTTTATATTTTACTCTTTTTTTAAAAATTAGTTTTTTAAAAACAAAAAAAAATTAAATCTGAACCATTTAAATTAATTTAAATAATTTAGATCTAACACTATTTGCTAGCAGAGAATCCAATTAAAAAAGCATAGGAGAGAATCCAAATCCACCTTAGGAGCATACTATTTGCTAGCAGGAAATACATGCGCGCACAAGGAGTTCACATCCGATTTTGTATATTAAATATGAGTCTTTGCATATATGTACATGAGACTTTTTTTTTCGTTATTCTATTACTATTTTTCAAAAAAGAAATAATAGATTAAATTCTGTTAGTTTTTAAAGTTTTATTAAATTTTTAATGGTAATAACTAAATTAAAAATTCTTTAAACTAAAGAAACTTAATTATAATTTTTAAATTATTAGATCAAATAAAAAATTGAATAAAATTTGAGGACATAGAATAATTTAACCAAAAGAGTAATATAGGCATAGATTACTTCAAAAATATAATGATCAGTATCCAACTCATGTTAGAAGCCAAGACATTTTTCTAATTACATGTGTGACGGTGAAATTCTTATTCAATCCCTTTTGCTAAGTAAATGTGTATTTAGATTGGAACTGTGTAAATTTGATTTTTAATCAACTTGATTTGTAAACTTGATTTTAGTTAAAATTGAATTTGCACATTACAAAAAACTTGAATTTAGTTAGAGTTTTTTTAGTATTTTTAGCAACAATTATACCATTTTGTGAGAATTACAAAATCTGCAGTTGAGTCATCCATCGAGAAAAGTTTAATCACAGTCTTAATGAATTGTGAAGAGTTGTGTGGTTAATGTATTTTTAGGTGGCGGTTTTAACCGCTGCTATAAATATAATTTTCTCCTTTCCCATATATTGCGTTGTCTTCTTTTTTCTGTTTAATTCCTCCGTAAACTTATAATAAATTTTTAGTTATAAATTAATTTTCAACTAATATATCTAGCAAGAACAATCAATTTCTAATAACAACATCCATATATTATTAAAATTGTAAATAAATTCATATTTTATTAAATTACAAATAAATTAATCATATCTAATTATAAAATCCATCTAACTAATATATTTATTTTTACAAGGAATATCTATCATCAGCCAATAGGCGTTTACTATCCCATTTGGTGCCTAAAAGTGAAAGCATAATGTTATTAGCAATAAATTATAAATCACTAATAAAAACATTCATGTATAATTCAACTAAAATAAAAAATTTTAAAAAATTACTTTTTGATCTTACAGTGAGCAACTCTAATATCATTAACATCACTTATCACTTATTCTACATGAATATTTGATGTGATATAATTTAATAAATAAATAAATAAATAAATACCTTTTGTACAATTTTGATCCTTATTTTTAATTGACTTGTAAAATTCTTTCACATCTTCATTCATCCATTGATTTAATAATGGAATTGAACCCTTAACCTCATATATATTTTTATTTTCATGAACTATGAATGCATTATAAACATTGTCTTTTAACATTATCATCCTTACAAACCTGTCTATCTTTCACTTATGGCCTTGATTAAGGTTTAGCAAGAGGTTTATGTTATCTCCTTATGCCTAACCTGCAAAATCTATCTTTGTGAAAATAGTTTGAGAATTAAGTGGTCATGTTCCTCTTCTGTAAATTATTATTTTTTAAATTGATATTTAGGACATTGATAAACTATCATACCCTTAATGCTGTTATTAGCAAATACAAAATTTAAGAATCTATTAAGTCTATTTAAACATTCATGGTTGAATAATTCAAAACTCATCTGTTTCTATAATTAGAAAATCTATATTCACTTCACAAAAAAGTATCACCCAACTTGAAGCAAAGATCATACTGAGTTATAATTATATTAAAAATTGGGATAAAAAACTAGAGCAATCATCTTCAAATTAATTTTAACAATAAGAAGAGCAAGCACAGGCCATAAGGATGCAAAGAAGGATGCTGACTATAACATTTACCTTTGATCAACGCATTCAACCATGCAGCAATGAACAATAGCATTGTAAAATCCATCGTCATGCCTTCTAAACAACATAATATGCATAATTAAAAAATAATATTGTAAAATTAATTTATATTAAAGAAGCTTATGAATTTCTTCTTCTCAACATCGATGAAAAACTTTTAATTAAATTGCTATAAAAATTGAAGTAAAGGACTACTAAAATTCAACTATTAGTTTGTTCATGCCTTCAAGTGTTGATTTCTACTCCAGTCACTTGTTCTTAGCATGACAAATAGAAATATGTAATGAGCATTCATTCCTTAAAGAAAAATACAAAGAAGACAGAACCGAAGACAATATGCTTTTGAATATTAAATGGTCTGAAATTGCTTATGGGTATTATATTTATGATTGAAGCAGTAGAAATTCTAAGAATAAGGACTTAACATAGATGCAAAGCTATTGATAGAAAACTTTCTCAACAAAAGAAACAAACTCTCAAATACAATATTCAACGAACTTCTTCTCCTAAATACATTTTATCTGAAACTAACAAGTTGGCCGATGAGGGGGAGGCGTGGAGCTCGCTTTGCAAGTCGGGTCTTGTGCTACATGAAGAGTGCCGTCAAATCTTGCCCCCGGGGGTTGAGTCTGAGCTTGCCGTAGGCGTTGTCATCACCATGCATAGTTTGCATAGCTGCTGCATAAAGAAGGGTCGCGAGGTTGCTACACGAGGAGGCTTCAAATTCGAAGAAGCTTATTTTGGGGTGGCAGGTTGGAAAGTGGGATTAATCACAATTATGCTATAAATGATTTAGCCATGATTATAATCAATCCTCTAGCTTAATTAGTTAACAAAATTGTGGCTATGTTTAAAAGTTTTTATCTAAAAGATGATTTTTTTGTTATTAATATAGTTTATCATCGTCAAAGTAATTTTCTTTTCTTTTCTTTTCTTTTTTCTTTCACTTTACTACAGACGGAATTTTGGAAGACCCCTGGAAATGTAGAAAACAACACATTTGCGTCGTTCATGCCTCATGATTTGATTTTGATCCGAACAAGTCGACGCCAGAGAGAAGCAGAAACAAGAGTTGCAGAGACAATAGTTTCGTGTGGAGTGGTTCCAAGTGGTGGTGGTCGTCGCTCGTCAGCGATGATGGTTCGCCTGAGCAGATCAGAGGGCGTAGGATCAGGTTCTTCTCTGCCGTCGCTGGTTGCTGTTAGATGAAATTCAAGGTCCTGAGCTTTTATCTCAGGTTCTTCTCAGCCGTCACTCGTTACCGTGAGATGAAACTTCATCTCCCATCTGCTGCTATGGTAAGCTTCAAATTCATTCATTCATAGGTATTAACGATCTTGTTGATTACTTTTCAATTTTGTGGGAATTGTGTTTTTTTGTTTGGCTATAAATTTCCTGTGTTTTCTGGAGATATTTGTATTGGGTATTATAGTGATTATAGGTTTTCAAAATTTAGACATCTTTGATTTGCAATTTTTAGCGGGAATGATTAGTTTTCAAATCTATCTGGGTTGTGAGTTCGCTTGCATTATGTTTTTATATCAGCGTTCAAAATTTGGGTGAAAGTGAGACTTTGAATCATCTAAACCAACCGTTATTCACTTAGGATGGGGGTTTGGGTCTGAGGTTTTCCCAGAGAGATAAACGAAGGGCGGTTTTGGATTTTCCGGAATTGTAGTATCACTTCTATTATGAAACTAGAAAACGCCGTCAGCCTGTAACAAATTTTTTTCATTTTATAAAAATGGACCTTGAAAAATAAAACTAGTTAGGGAGATAAATGAAGGGGGTTTTGAATATTGTGGAATTGTAGAATTATTTGTTTGATGAAACAAGAATAAGCTATCGGCCTGTAACCAATGTTTCAGTTAAAAGAATTGGGAAACTCTGGTAAAGTTAGTCGACAATTAGTCTTTCGATATTTCAAAACAAATATATGGAAGTTATACTTTCAGACCAGTAATTCAAACTGAATTAGGATTAATATTTATGCTGTCTGATTTGTCAGTCTCTGGTATCCGCAGGGGACATAGGAGAAATGCTTCCCAGTGGTGTTATCAAGGTTATTGACAGGAAGAAGAATCTAATAAAATTCTCTCAAGGAGAGTATATCGCACTTGAGCTCTTGGAAGATGTTTATAGAATCATATGAGAAATGCTTCCCGGCGGTGTTATCAAGGTTAGTGACAGGAAGAAAAATCTAATAAAATTCTCTCAAAGGGAGTATATCGCACTTGAGCATTTGGAAAATGTTTATAGAATCACTCCTGTTGTTGAGGACGTAAGCATATCTTCACGTTTAATGTTAGAGATATGCATTTCAGTCCTCAGACTCTTGATAAGTTTATGATTAGTTTCTTTCGTTTTTCTGTAAAATGTGGGTTTATGGAAAGAGCTTCAAGTCAGTTCTGGTTGCGGTAGTCGTTCCAAATGAAGAAATTACCAAGAAGTAGGCATATTCAAATATTCACATGGCTCCTTTCTCCGGACTTTGTTCCCTTGATCAATTGAAGAAATATGTACTGTCCGAGCTCAAATCTACTGCTGAGAGAAAAAAGGTAATATCTTCTGATATTGAAACTGGCAATATAATGAATGGGCTGCTGGTTCTTTCATTGTGGCTATTATTGCACTATTATATCAGGTTTCTCATACACACTGGGTGTTGATTTAATCAGAGTTAATTATGAGTACATGATTTTTTTTTTCAGGTAGACCATTAAATTTTGCTTCCTGAAAATGCTTATGAGCTCTTACTCGCCCCCCCCCCCCCCCCCCCAAAAAAAAGAAAAAAATTATTTCTTAATTTGTTTCTTCCCTCCGGTGTCCAGACTTCACTCTTGTCCAGTTTAGATGCTAAACTGATGCCAGAGCACTTTATCTCTGTTTGGACTATCAGCGGAAGTTCCTTTCATTTCACAGATCTGCTACAAGAAACAATTTTTACAAGGTTTTGCCACCTCTGTTGTCTTAATATTTTGGATTTTTTCCCCCTTTTTGTGGCTAAGCCCTGCATGACCTGGATGAAATTTTGCATCACTTTTTTTTTTTCTTTCCTTTCTTGGGTCAAGGATTCATATGCTTTTGAGATGGCAAAAATGGTGGAAGCACTTGCTCTCCTCTCCAGCAGCGGATTCTCTCCCTTCTAAATGAGTTGCAAGATCATAATGATGTTCAGAAAATATTGGATATAATTGGCATCCTCTTGAGCCTTCCTTTGGTTACCCCTTTAGCAAAGGTAGTCACCGATGACTAACTGTATTCCTGATCTTTATCCAGATTTGTTTCCTATATAGAAATAATCAGGAGCATAGCGTCCTTTATATGACATATGTTTAAGCTGGTGAAAAGACTTTAAATTCATATTATTTACTCCCCTCCAGTAATAACCTATGGCTGCTTTGCTTCTAAAGGTTCCATTGCAAGTTTCATATACAAAATTTCTTGGAATTCAACGGTTAATTGTCTGGAATCCTACTGCACAGGGGTTCTCCTACAATTGTCATCTAGCTCTCCGTCAATTGAATTTGCATTAAAAAAAATTTTATTTGGGTTTCCATTTGTCTGTATTGAACAGAAAAGGTGTTTGCGTTATGATTATTGGATGCCATGAGTTCCTTTCAAGTTTCTTCCACTTTTTATTCTTGCCTTATTCAATGTTTCTTTTATATATAACCAGTGTCAGTTTTTTTTTTTTTTGGGTCAACATAACCAGTATCAGTTTGTTGTTTGTCTTTAGCACTTGTTTTCCTGTGAAAGTATGTGCTTAAAAAAATTGCATCCACGAGCTTGCTGGTTTTAAGTAATAATATGCAGGGTTATACATGATATTTTCTCTTTTGTAGGCTTTTTCAGGGTTGCAGTTTTTACTGCACAAGGTTCAAGCTATGCAAGCAAGTGGCTCAAAATTCTGCCTTTCACGTATGAAATTTCTTTTGACTGCTACGGCTGTGTATTTATAGTCATATTTCAAATGCCTTACAGGTGAATTGGAACCTGTTTTTTAGCTATTGTCCTCATGGAAAAAGTTGGAACTGGACTCCTGGCCTGTTTTGCTCGATGAGGTTATGGATCAGTGTGAGAATAATGCTGGGAAAGTCACAGTTGCCTTTCTTATTGCTGCTGTTATTTATGTTTATCAAAATGGTAAGGATGCTGTTCTTCCATAGATGTTAAAGACATGCAAGTGACTAGCGTGATAAATATTGGCGCATCATTCCCACTTTTGAAATATCTATAATATTCAGAGTTTAAGTTATTCTTAATTTTTTTTTTCTTAGGAGTTTAAAAGATAGAAAAAATTCAGAACTACAGACTATTTTGCTCTTGCATGATTCTATCTAGTAAATTTCTTTTTTGGGGTTGAATTCTTACCCCCTCTTGCAAGAGAGAGAAATTGCTTCTTGATAATGCCATATGGGGATCAAAATCTCCTTTAGGCTATGTTTGGTTCAACCGAGGGGAGGGAAGGGGAGGGATTTTAATGGAGGGAAGGGGAAGGGAGGGAGGGATTTTAAACTTCAAGTCTTTCATTTGATGTAGCATGGTTGCCAACTGGTCAAGTGTGTCTCCTGGTCTCGCAGTCTTAACATTCCACTAATTTATCTCATGGAGTCTTTGGTTGTTTATAGAATACATGTTATTGTAAAGGCCAGAAAAACCATAACTTGCGAGAGCAAATTTTTGTAGTGTTTGGCATATGAATGCTGAGATTTTGACAATGGAAATGGGCCAGGCTGGGGTTGTTAAGTGGAGGAGTGGCGTCTGAATTGGAGTTCAGAGCTTTGAGAAAAATAGGGTGGGTCCCACTAAGTTCAACTGCACATTCTAAAAGTAAAGGAAGAACAATTTGTGTAATTTTCTTTCTTGATCATATTATTCAGTATTGGTCAACCACCTAGCTAGCTAGCCCTCACATTAAATGGAAGTAGACATAACAATCCACTATAGCCCCCTTCAACATCATTTGAATGTAAATGCCGTAGACCAATTTTTACAGGTTCCATTCTCTGCCCTGCTCCCACTTTTCTCACATTTCTTATTTTCTAATTCAATTCTGTTCCAATTCAATTTTACCCCTTCATTTAGGTCTCTATCCATTTCCACTATTTTTTTTTCTTCCCTTTGAGAAAAGGATGAATTCAATCACACTATTTAATTACAAGTTTTAGATCCTAAATTGTGATTTGAAGATAAAACTTGTAAAGGTCAAAAATTATAATTGTGAGAAAAATTACATTTTAAAATTTTAACTGTATTGTAGAGTTAAAATATTTAAAATATAATTTTTCTTCATAGTTATAATTTTAACCTCTGAAGTACAATGTTTATCTCTAAACTTACAATTTAAAACCTAAAACTTAAAAAAAACAAAAAGGATTGAAAATGGGTTAATTGGATTCTCTCCAGTCGTCGTCTCTATAACTGGAGAGGATGCAACTTGTTTAATTACCTAGTTGGATTAATTACAAGACTTTTCATATATATTAAAAGCATTTTCTTTCTTTTTCCACTTATGTCAAGGACATATCTTTTATATTGATGTAATATATATATATATATTTACATAGTTAAATTCTCTTTAAGTGTTTCTTTAAAGACTTTGTTTTATTTTAGAAGAAAATTATCCATAAATCTCATATATATAAGCAATTATTTTTTAAAGATAATAAAATTTTACGCTTTAAAGTCTATTTCTGATTTTTTATTTCTATAATTTTTTTAACAACTGTGTGTTGTTATTTAGAAAGGGGAGGGAAAACGATGACTTGTCCATAATTAATAATAAACATGAATCCTTGTATGCTAGGGCAATGTCAATTTGATTTAGTTAGCTACTTAAAAATGCGATAGAAACTTTAATGGGCCACTTTTAAATGTCCCTATTTATATCTGTTTGTGTTTGTGTAGTATCCCACCTAATAGTTTAGGTTTTACAAAATCAAAGCTTGTCCAGTTTTTGTATGAGATGGGTTAGTTCACCTGACCTGGTGTTTACTTATTGCATATTTGGATGTATTGAGTGTACTTGGGTTGTTTGCCCTGGCGCTTTTTCTTTAATGCATTATTAGTACTCTCCAAATAAATGATGTAAGATAGTGCAGACGTTTATGGTTGGCCATTGAAGAAATGTAAATGCCTTGCTAGTGCTCAAATTTTTATTGGTGATGCATGTCTATTGATAATGGCTTATCTCTTTCTTTATAGGTGATACATGTCTTTTTTTTATTTTTGGGGTATGAGGTGGTACATGTCTATTTATTGGTGATTGCAGCAAAAGAACACTACTTTCAGCAAAAACCACAATTTAAGAACACTTGATTTCACTAGAGATTTGAGGAATGATAAACTCTAGATCTTCTTTCACACTCTTTTTTTTTTTAAACTAATTTTTTCCATTTAATTAACTATTTATATTTCTATGACTATATTTATATTGCTCATAGTTGTTTATGATTGGTGAATTTTTTATGAATATATTTACTTTGATTATTTAATTTTTTTTTTTAGGAAGATGCAGGCGATCCACATCTTTTGTTTTCTTCAAACTATGCTTCAAAGAGTTAGGGATTTATTTGCATTTGTAACTTTTTTTGGGACATTTTGGGAAGTTTAATTGAACTATATTATGTGCAAATAATTTATCACTTTATTGTTAAGATTTGAAGAACTATCAATTTTTATTTTAATCAATGTATGAATTTTGTTTTTTTAATAATTATATTATATACATGTTTTGGTATTTTAACAATGGTTGGTAGTTTTTACAAAGATTCTAGTAGTGTATAATCAAATATATATATATATATATAATTAACTACAATTAGCTGCGGTTTTTCCAATTGCACAAAACAAGATTAAATTCTAATGTAACAAGCAATACTCAATTAGTGATAGTCACAATTATTGAACCCTTTAATTTCAGCTTCATCAATTGCCTACTAAAACCATTGCCACCAATTAGCGGCGGTTATTCTCATAATTAAAAATAATTGTTGCTAATTGAGTATAGTAACACTTGCAATAATGGTTGTCACACCCGAAAATGCGACCACGTGACGCTTTTATCAAAGAAAATCGAATTTAAATCGAATTTCTTCTAGAATTTGAAAACTGAAATCTAAAATTAAAATGAGATAAAGTAATGGATAGGGTTCAGGAGTCGCCACCAAAATTTTAATTTTTAAAAGGCAAAACTTTGAAAAAGTCTTTATTTGGAAAATGGTCTACAAATCAGAAAATGGATCCGGGAGTCGATTGTGAGTGGGGAAGGTGTTAGGCACCCCATTACACCCGTTACTAAGAACGGTTACCCTAAGTCAGTTGTGCAAAAATAAAAATGGCCTAAATTCTATTTTAACTCTCCCTACAAATCACGTACAAAACAGGAATAAAGAAATAAAAAAAAAATAAAGTTGAAAGTAGAAAAGGAAATCGATGTTAAAGTAAAATGCAAAGAAATTTAATAATTGAAATAAAAAAGAAGGAAAGGAAATTTAAAGAAAAATATTTTATTTACAAGGGCGGACTTGACCTAGGATGAGAGCCTAGGGCCTACGTACCCTTTAGAGGGATCAAAGTCCACGTAGATCGATTGAAGTTGAATTTGATTGATATTTTGTTTTTGTTTTTTGTTTTTTGTTGTTTTTGTTTGATTTTAGTTTTTTTTTGTTTGGTTTTGGTTGTTGTTGTTTTATTATTATTATTATTATTATTATTATTATTATTATTATTATTATTTTGAAAATACAGAGAAAATAAAAATTACTTTTTCCTTTAACAAATAAAACAAGTTTGAAATTGGTTGATGTGTCTTAATCTGCTAAAGGGAAATTTAGTTTCACTTCTCTTGCCTTTTCAAATTTTTCTCTCTTTTCTTTATCATTTTTTTTTGCTTTTCATTTGATTTTTAGGTTATTTTATTATAATTTTTTATTCTATTACCCCTCTTTTGTTTATTGTTTTATTTTGTTTTTATTTTTGTATATTTTTTTCGTTTTATTATTTTTTTCTATCTTTTGGTTTTTGTTTTATTCTTTTTGTGTTATTATTTATTTATTTTATATTTTTTCCATCATTTTTGTTTTCTATTTTTTCTTCTTTTTATTTTGTGCTCTCTTTTTTCTCTCTTTTTTGTTTTTTTTTGTTTATATATATATATATGTATTTTATTTGTTTTAGTTTCGTTTTTTGTATTTTTATTTCTTCTTTCATTTTTTTTGTGTTTTTTTTTTCCCTCTTTTTACGTTTTGTTTTGTTTTATTATTTTCCCTTTTTTCTTTACTTTATTTTGCTTTATTTTTGTTCCATCTATTTATTTTTGTTTTTTTTATATTTATATTTTTTATTTGATTTTTTGTTGTAACTAATTGTTATTTCATGTTTTTCGTTTTTTTTATTTGTTTTATTTATTTATTTATTATTATTATTACTTTTTATCCCTTTTTTCTTATTTTTCTTGCCTGTGTTTCTCCTATCCCCTTTTTATTTTTATTTATTTATTTTTTGATTATTATTATTTTGTTATTCTTTTTCATCATTTCTTTTAGTTCTTTTCTTAGTTTTGTGTCATCTCTTTATTTTTTTAATTTCTTGTTTCTATCCCTTTCTTCCTTATCATTTTGTTTAATGTTACTTACTTGTTGGTTCATTTTCTTTGGGGGTTTTTTTTATTCGTTTCTTTATTTTCAATTATTGTATTTTTTTGTTATATATTTTTGTTGTTTTTCCTTTTATCCCTAGTTTCCCCTTTCGTTTTTTTTAATTCCGATTCTGGTTATTATATTCTTTCTTATACTCCCTCTTCTTTTACCTATTCATCTTATTGGTTTACTTAGGAGAACAAGCCCAAACAAAATTCGCATTTTTTTTTGCAAAACAATTAAATCCTTGAGGCTCAAAATGATCTTCTTTCGTTCTCTTTTCTATTATTAGGACTCAATCCTCTTCTAATTTTTATTTTGCGGTTGGTTTATTATTATTATTATATATATATATATTTTAAAGACTCTTTTTCAGAATGAGGCCCTTGAAGCCCAAAACATTGAAATATAGATCTAAAGTTCCAAAAGGCGTCAAGGAAGCTACATCGCCACACATGGCCTTTTAGTTTGTGTCTAGATGCCTGAGGGGATAAAGAATCCCACACGGCTGCCCTAATAAGGTAAAAATAAAATAAAATCGAAAATAAAAATAAAAATAATAAAAATAGTAAAAATAAAAATAAAAAACAGGTAATAAGAAGAAAGAAACAGGAAGAACAAGAAAGAAAGAAAAAAAAAAGAAGCAAACAGCCAGATGATTGTGAGAGTGTGTGTTTGGTGTGCCCAGTACATTATTCTCATTTACATTTGCAGATTACATGGCTAATAGAATTAAAATGATACATGTTGCACTTTATCTCCTTCCTACTGCTGTGGAAGGGGGGGCCATTTCCAGTGAGCTTAGGCACTCCCTCGTTAGATCCATCAACCTCTCAGACATTTTATCAGACATTTGGTAGGCGTTCTTAACTGCTACTCCCAGCAAACAAACAGGACAACAACATAACCCAGCCCAGGCATTGCAAATGAAACAACTTAAAGGCCTTTCCAAATTAAAACTATGACCCTCAGACTTAATATCAATATCAGATCATCCACGTAACAATTTTCAATGAAATCATAATAGTCTACCATTTTTTTTCAATTGTAGAGTTCTTTCAGGCATTCTATCGAACACTTATCAAATAGTTTTTTTTCGGGAATGGACAAAGAATAGTACCTAAACCAACACTCACTCTTGTATTTCAAACAACCAGGAGGCTTTAAATTGATTTCCCTTTTCATTAAACATTATCGGTACCCGTGGACAGTAAGCTTTCAGCACATTACCACAAATGCAGAAATGAAGCAGGGATGAGGCAAATCGCTAAAAAGGCTAATTAATTGCAGAAATGAAACCCAAACAAGCTATGATTCAGCAATTCAATATCAAAAATGAAACATATGATTCAGCAATCTAATATCAAAAATGAAACATATGATTCAGCAATGCAAGAATGGATCCAATCATTTGGGATTAAGGCAGTCATACTCAGATTAATGCATTTCCAGTGACTTAAGATCAAAATGTATTGCAAAATGGAATGAGGACAAAATGAAAATCGGACCTGTATCCTTACTGGAATCCAAAGTGCTTTGCTCGCCTTCGAGGTACACCCAGCCTCTCTCTGCCTCTTCGTGCTTCCGTCGTTTCCTGAGACTGTTCCTTTGTAACCCGACAACAATCGAACCCTCAGAGGAAACCTCCTTACTGTGTCTACCGTTTTTTCACCGGTAAACCAGAGGCCAAAGCGAAACTCCTCCCCTTCTCTTTCGCAGCTCCTTTACCCGATCAAAACCCCTTTCCCCTCATTCTCCTTCGTCCCTCGGATTATTTTCTCCATCGACTCCTCCGAATCCCTCAGCCCCAGAGCAAAATCCTGCAGCAATTTCCCTCGACCCCTTCGCCTCTCCAATTTCTCTCCTCCCCTCAAAAAAAAAAAAACCTCCCTTTCAGAGTCTCTCCCTCGGCTTTTATAGACACTCCATCTGGTCCCCCTTACGCTCTGTACCCCTCTGCTCCATTATCCCCCAGCATATGCTCGCGCACTCCCTCGTACCATCGCGTCGCCTTGCTCTTGCAGGCGTTGCGCGAGGTACTGCCAGACAGACGAAAAGGAGGGGGGACCAAGGCATCTCTCTCCTGCTACTTTCAATCACTTTTCTCGCGTCTCTCCATTTGCTGCCGCTTCTGCTGCTGGAGAGTATGGGATTCAGGAGGCCAGGGGGGGACCAGAGGCGTGTAGGGGTTTTTCTGTTTCCTTGGGTTTGTTCGGGTCAGTGAGGCAAATAAACTGGGCCGGTTTTTTTTTGCTTCCTTGGGTTTATTCGGGTCAGCGAGACAAAGAAACTGGGCTGAACAAAATGGGCTTTCTTTTTCCAAAACGGGCTTCTCTTTTAATTCATGCGTTGCCTTCGTATGGGCTCCATTTTTTTGGCTCATTTTCCTTTTTTTTTTTGCTTGGGCCCAATTCTGAGTTTGTTTTGGATATGACTCTTTCTCTGAGTTGGCCCACTTTTCCAAAATGAGCTTCCATTTTTTTTTTCTTTTTGTCTCTCTTTTTTTAATTTGGGCTCTCCTAGATTAGGCCCCAACATCTTAAACTCTCCTCTTCTCCTTTTTTTTTTTGCTTTGGGTTTCTATTATTATTATTATTTTTGGATATATTACACATTTTTTATTTGTTTTATTTTTTTAGGATTATTCTTATTCCTTTTTTTAATTTGATTTTCATTTTCTTTTTAACCCTCTATTTTCAATTTTTATTTTAATTCAATTTTTCTTTCATTTTTTTAGTCTCCTTTTTTATGATATTTTTTTATTTTGTTTTAATTATTATTCTTTTTATTCTTTTTTAGTTTTTTTTATTTGCTTTTAGCCCCTTTTTTGGATTTTACTTTTTCCTTTTTAATTCATTTCTTTTTTCCTTTTTTTGACCTTTCTTTTTTTGTAATTTTCCCAAAGTTTTCAATTGTATTATTTTAAAACATATTTAAACCTTTTCAACTCCTCTCAAATTTCCTTTGAATAATCCTTTCCTTTTTGTATTTTTTTTGTCTAATTTAATTTTCTTATTAATTTTGAATTTGTCCGGACAAAATACGGTGTTCACAATTGGGCCTCTTTACTTGTTTCTTAAGCAAAGAAATTAAAAATGTAATTTTTGATATTTTTTCTGCATAAGAAATAAGTAAAGATAAGAACTCGTATTTTGTCTAGGGCGATTTGATTGCCAAGAGCGACCCAAACAAAATATGGTGTTTGCAGGCTGCCCCTCTTTACTTGTTTCTTAAGAAAGGAGATCAAAAATGTAATTTTTGGTATCCTTAACTTAAGAATAAGTAAAAATGAAAACATATATTTTGTTTAGGGAGCTAATACATCAAGGAGAGTTAACTTACCTAGATGCACCGGAACTTGATGAAAGTCGCTTGCAAGTACAAGATCTTTGAAGATATGCTCCATTTATACAAGATTTTTGGATGCTTGGTGTATGCAGGGCTTTTGGGGGGCTTTAGTGCCTATTCTGGAAGGACTCTTATTGGTGCCTGTTCTGGCAAGACTTTGATGCCTGTTCTGGCAGGACTTTGGGTGCCTATTCTTCGTAGGACTTTGGGTGCCTATTCTTCGTAGGACTTAAGGTGCCTGTTCTTCATAGGACTTTGGGTGCCTATTCTTCGTAGGACTTTGGGTGCCTGTTCTTCGCAGGACTTAAGACGCTTAATAAAATGTCAAATATTTGTTTTTACTTGTCCCATGTGAACTATGGTTTATGTAGGGCATGCAAGTGTAAAGTGCATGGAACACGTTATGCTTTATGTGATGAACTGCAAATCTTCTTTGTGCTTGTCCCAGTGTAAACGAGAGGCTACGTGATGTAGGCAAGCGTGTAGATAGAGAAAACATATGATACTATTTTTTTTATGAGATGCAAATTAGTGTGATATGTATAAAATGTAAGTTGTTCTTTCTTCCTTTTATTTATTATTATCATTTTTCTTTATGACTTTGACTTGAGTGGGAATCTTGGATTTTTGGATTTTTATATTATCATTATTATTTATTATCCTTTTGAATTGACGAGTGAAACATACCCTTTATTATTATATCTTTTTTTTGTTTTATTTATTTACACATTTTTTTTAGAAAAATGCTGGTGAAGCCAAGGCATATTGTTTATTCAAAATGCTACCCATTTCACCGGACCCAGGGTATTTCGGCTCACCTCCAATTGAGAACGTTTGGAGCTCCGCCAACATGGTATTGTGTACTTTTATCTTGGAAATTGCAGTTGCCTTTGTCGTTTGTCCTTTGGAAAAGGAATCATCATATGATTTACACATGTCTCAATGATCAAGTTCGAGATGAAAATGGCATGTCAATGAAGGTCATTTGATATTTGATTCCAGTCTATCTTCCCGATATTGATTAAGACAATTAGTTCAAAGAGGATTCTAACACTGACATCCCAAATAATTGCTTTGACAAATGTCGTTTCTTAGTCATTAATTCATTTGTAGAAAAACATGAATGTAGCGGTTGCAATATGAACCATGACTTGTAGCAAAAATAGAAATTATTGGGAGAAGAAGTTCCAATTAGAAGTTTATTAAGCACGTAAGAGTTAGGACAACATGTAATTTGAGATATGAAAAAAAGGAAAAGACGAAGATTGAGAAGTATTTCGAAGAATGTCCTCTACAATTAGGCCAATCTGCCTCATGTAAGGTGATTCTTTGCGTTATACGAGACATGCATTCTGCCGAATCCAACGTGAAGCCTGTGACTTCTGCACTTCAGCCCAACTTGAACTTCAAATTCTTCCTTACCTTTTACCTAAGCATTTTCTCATATTACTTGGCGGTCTTTCCCTTCCTCCTCTGCTTTTCTTTTCCTTTTTCCTTTTTTCTTTTTCTCCTTCTCCTTTTTTTTTTGTTGCTCTAATTTTTGCCTAGGCCGCCCATTTGGGTTTTCAGCCTAGCGAGCCTCCCTCTCTTTCTTACGCAAAATATTTTTTCACTGCATCGGAGTTGAAAGACTTAGGCAATTCATGACCGTCCATATCCATCAAAACTAATGCCTCTCCTGAGAATGCATGCTTCACAATGTAAGGCCCTTCATAGGTAGGAGCCCATTTGCTCGAGAATCATCCTGGTTTGGCAAAATTCTTTTAAGAACTAACTCACCGGCCTTGAACTCTCTAGGACGAAGCTTTTTGTCAAAAGCTCGCGCCATCCTCTTTTGATACAATTGCCTATGGCATATAGCGGTAAGTCTGCGCCCCTCAATCATATTCAACTGTTCATACTGAGCCTTCACCCAATCACTTTCATCTAAATTGGATTCAATTAATACCTGCAAGGTCGGGATTTCAACCTCAATAGGTATGACAGCTTCCATCCCATAAACCAAAGAGTACGGAGTTGCCCCAGTCGACGTACGCACAGTCGTGCGATAACCGTGCAAGGCATACGGAAGCATATCGTGCCAATCTTTGTAAGTGATTGTCATTTTAGCAATGATCTTTTTTATGTTCTTATTTGCCGCCTCTACTGCTCCATTCATCTGTGGCCAATACGATGCTGAGTTATGATGCTTGATTTTAAACTGTTCACAGAGTTTAGTGATTTCTGTTCCATTTAAGTTAGCAGCATTATCTGTAATGATCTTTTCAGGTATTCCATAACGGCAAATGATATTTGTTTTGAGGAACTTGCAGAAAGCCTTTTGAGTAACACTGGCGAAGGAATTGGCTTCTATCCACTTGGTGAAATAATCAATAACAACCAAAATGAAACGGTGTCCATTTGAAGCCTTGTGATTAATTGGGCCGATTACATCAATGCCCCATATAGAGAACGGCCAAGGGGCTACCAAGTTGTGCAACACCACTGGTGGCGTATTAATTTTGTCCACATATATTTGGCATTTGTGACACTTCTGCACATAATCAACGCAATCTTTCTCCATTGTTAACCAAAAATATCCACATCTCTGGATTTGTTTGGTCAACATAAGCCCGTTTGTATGTGTACCGCATATTCCTTCGTGCACTTCTGTGACTATCTTCTGGGCTTCCCTTGCATCCACACATCGTAACAGTGTGTCATCGTGACTTCTCTTGTATAGGGTCCCATTGCTGATGAAGAAATTCATAGCTAGACGACGGATAGCCTTTTTATCACTTTCCGCGGCCGCAGCTGGGTATTCCCTACTTACCATGTAAGTTTTAATGTCATGATACCAAGGTCGCCCGTCATGCTCTTCCTCTATGTTTAAGCAATATGCTGGTAAGTCTCTGGCTTCCACGCAGAGTGGTTGGACTTGGACTCCATAGTCGAGTCTGATCATCACTGCTAAGGTGGCTAAAGTATTTGCAAATTGATTTTTGTCTCTGGTAACATGATGAAAATTGATTTCTTCAAATTGCTTGACTAACTGGGCCAAAAATTTCTGATATGGAATCAGTTTTGAATCCTTAGTTTGCCATTCTCCGGTCACCTGATGAATTATAAGGGCTGAGTCACCATAAACCTCGAGACTTTTTACACCCAAAGTTACAGCAACATTTAGCCCATTAATGCAAGCTTCATATTCAACCACGTTATTAGTGCATTCAAATTCTAATTTAATGGCCACTAGGAATTGCTTTCCTTCAGGGAATATAATTATTGCCCCAATACCATAGCCATACATGTTTGCAGCCCCATCAAAATACATCTTCCACTGCCCATCATTATCATATCCTTCATCTTTATCATCCTCAATAGCCAATATGTCCTCGTCAGGGAAATGAAAATCTAATGGTTGGTACTCATTCAAAGGATTTTTAGCCAAGTGATCCATTATGGCACTACCTTTCACAGACTTTTGTGTCATATACTTGACATCATACTCTGATAGAATCACTTCCCATTTCGAGACCCTCCCAGAAACGTGCGGGCTCTCAAAAATATATTTGATGGGATCCATTCGAGAAATTAGCCAAGTGGTAAAATAGAGCATGTACTGCCACAAACGCTTAGTGGTCCATGCTAACCCACAACAAGTCTTCTCAATCAATGGGTAGCAAGCCTCACATTCATTAAATTTTTTACTTAAGTAATAAATTGCTTGCTCTTTTCTTCTAGAGGTATCATGTTGTCCCAATACCGCCCCCATCGATCTCGGCAAAATGGTTAAATAAAGGATCAATGGTCGCCCTTGTGCAGGTGGAACCAGAATTGGGGGATTTGACAAATATTCTTTAATTTTGTCAAAAGCTCGCTGACAGTTATTATCCCACCCTCCAGTGTAATTCTTTTTTAGCAACTTAAAAATCGGTTCACAAGTTGCAGATAAGTTAGCGATAAATCTTGCTATGTAATTTAGCCATCCCAGGAAACTTCGAACTTCTTTTTCTATTTGAGGAGATGGCATTTCTTGAATTGCTTTTACTTTATCGGGATCCACCTCTATTCCCCTCTGGCTTATCATGAAACCCAACAATTTTTCGGTCACAGCCCCAAAGATACATTTGTTGGGGTTCAAGCGGAGTTTGTATTCACGCAACCTTTCGAATAGTTTTCTCAAAACCGACACGTGGCTTTCCCCTTCTCCAGATTTAGCCACCATATCATCAACATACACTTCAACCTCTTTATGCATCATGTCATGGAAGAGTGCCATCATGGCCCGTTGATAAGTTGCTCCTGCATTCTTTAATCCAAATGGCATCACTCTATAACAATATGTCCCCCATGGTGTAATAAAGGTAGTCTTCTCTTTGTGATCTTGGTGCATAGGGATCTGATTGTACCTCGAGTAACCATCCATGAAGGAATACCGATGGGCGCGTGCCGTATTATCAACTAACATATTAATGTGGGGTAACGGAAAATTATCCTTTGGACTTGCCTTGTTCAAATCCCTATAATCAACACACATGCGAACCCTCCCATCTTTTTTCGAGACTGGTACGATGTTTGCCACCCACTGAGGGTATGTGGACACTTGGAGGAATCCCCGCCTCTAATTGTTTCATGACCTCTTCTTTGATCTTTAAAGACATGTTGGGGCTCATTCTCCTCAATTTTTGCTTTTTTGGCTCAACATTTGGGAATAAAGGAATCTTATGAGAGGCAATCTCTGGGTCAAGTCCAGGCATGTCTTGATAAGACCATGCAAAGACGTCCATGTATTCCCTAAAAAGCTGAATCATTTCTTTTTTTTTTTCTGGATTATCCACCACTTTAACCTCCCTTTTATCTTCCTCTGTCCCTAAGTTAATATTTTCGACTACTTCTTCATGTGGGCATATTCCTTTATCTTCATAATCAAGCATTTTCTCAAATATTTGGGTTAATTCTTCGTTATCGGATTTAGAATCATGGATATCTGTAGTATCGCATAAATCACGCAATGGGGGCTCGGGGACTTCTGCGTTGGACAGGAGTCCCAAGGAAAATGATTTCCTGGGGGGAAGAAATAAAAATGAAAATGAACAAGCCAGAAAATGCGAAGAAAAAGAAGGTAGGATATCCAAGAACTTTAAATTCATTCACAAAATACCACTATCATTCATAAAGTACTGATTGAAATTGCAAAAAGAAATGTCTTAAACAAATTAAAACAAAGGAACAACGTGATTATAACAATTACTCTAAAGTTACGACATCAGTGATATCCTCAATTTCCCAGTTATCCAATCTTTCCCCGGAGTCATCGACCACGATCCAAGCCTTAATTCCTTGCACGGCACCGTCGTCAACCATTGAAATGTTCAAGCGATTCATAACCTCTGAAGGACTTGGAAAAGTGTCCCTGATATGAGGAATTTTCTGCTTCTCTTGCCCTTTGTTTCCCTTTATACTTGGTTGTACTCTCAGCTGGTTTAGCAATAGAGTTTCATACCCTAATCCTTGACGCTTAGGATTTTCCGAGAGGGTAATGGGCCGTTCAATTCCTTGCAACTATACCCCCAGTCTCTTTCCAGATTGGAACCCATTCCTTATCAACATTTTCATCACGATCTGATTACCATTTCCAGTAATAGGCTTAGGTCCATCCATTTCCAGGCTTTGAAATGGCATTTCCGTTTCTTGTTCAGCAGCTTCTATATATGGCAGTGAACTGAGTTTACTTAATATTATCTCCTATTCTCCCTTAATGGTGATTATTCTCCCTTCGTCAATGAATTTGACCCTTTGATGAACCGTCGAAGGGACAACATAGGCAGAGTGGATCCATGGCCTCCCAAGTAGCATCGTATAAAATGGATCAATGTCCATTACCTGAAAATCCACTGTAAAGAGCTTTGGTCCAATTTCCAGAGACAAGCAGATAGTGCTAATCACCGCTCTTTTAGAACCATCGAACGTTCTGACCACCATATCACTTTTTTCAATATGTGAGGTCCCTATTGCTAACTGCTCAAGAGTGGTTAGCGGCAGAACATTGAGTGCCGACCCTCCATCAATTAGAACCTTTGCAATTACAAAATTGCTGCATTTCAAAGTTATGTGTAAGGCCTTAGGTTGATTAGTAGATGTCCCCACAATTTTTTCTTCAGAAAATGAGATGGCAGAGGTGGTCTTAACGATATTCATTACGCTAGCGACCTTTTCCGGGGTAACATCAGGCTGCACATACGCTTCCTCCAATACTTTCTGCAGAGCCCGGCGATGCACCTCCGAGCTTATGACTAAGGATCACATCGAAATTTGAGCTGGGGTTTTCTTCAATTGTTCTACTACGTTGTATTCGCTCTGCTTCATTATCTTTAAGAATTCCTCGTCAGCGCCATCTTCTCTTTCCTCTCTCTGATCATTAGCATCAATGCCTTTTCCCTTTAGGCATTGGTCAGCATTTGTAGGGGCATAGACCCTACCACTTCGGGTGACCCTCCTAGCCTCAGCTATGTTAGTGACGGGCTCTTCCTCTGCTTTAGCGATTACTGTTTGGTGCGAGGGAAGCTCAATGATCTCCTTATACCTCCAAGACACAGCTCGATCACTTTCGTATAGAAAAGGGGCTGGTATGTTAACAATTATTGGCGATAGTTTTGGAATGAAAGGGACTACCATCGAAGAAGATTCGTTGACCGTTAGAGTAACTGTTCTCAGTTGCTTAGTAGGAATGACAATATCAACATATTTCCCATCTGTTACACAAATTTCTTCTTCAGGTTTTCCTACAATCACAACCCCTAAGGTCATTAATTCTTGCAATGCCTTTTGGAACTCTACATAGTTCTTGATGTCATGATTTGTATTTTGCTGGTGGTAATCATAAAATATGGCCTGCGGCCCAGTGACGTACTCTCTTGATGGCAATCTCAACATGTACCCAGCTAACCGGAGGTTGGTTACCAGAGTCTTCAAGGGTAACTCAATAGTATCAGGGCTCTTGGAGAATCCTGACTCACTTTCAATTGCGTTCACCTGTCGCTCATGACTAGGCAAGGGATTAGTAGCAATCGTTGAATTTTCTCCGGACTTAAGCTGGATATGGTTGGACTCAATCAAATCCAACACATTCCTCTTGAAATTCGTGCAATTCTCGATTGAGTGACCCGGAACTCCCATATGATATTCACAAGAGACATTGGGGTTATACCAAGTTGGGTACGACGATTGCAATGCCTTCACGTACCGTGACCCTATAAGTTTTGCTTCCAACAATTTCTGGTATAATTCCGCATTGGTTGAGCTGAAATTAGGCCATGGACGGTTGTCCTTTGGCCGCACATTACCTCCCCTCTCTTGTTGCCTAGGCCCATTCATTGTTGGTCTATACTGATTTTGGTCTTCGCCTCCCCTACTAATCTGATAGGACACAGGTTGGTGCTGGAATGGTCTTGTAGGTTGAACGTAGCTTACCTCCCCCTCTTTCTTCTTCATACCTTGACTCTTCCTAAATCCGTCCTCTGTCAAAGGGGATGTGAGCTTTCCATCTCGAATATCTGCATCAATTCTCTCCCCAACCTCGATTAAATCAGTAAAGTCGGTAACGTGAGTTCCCAACATGATTTTGTAAAACGGATCGGATAATGTCCGAATAAAATATGAGCAGAATTCGGACCCAATCATCGGAGGCTGAACTTGAGAAGCCATTAATCTCCATCTTTGTGCATACTCTTTGAACGACTCAGTTGGCTTTTTACTCATTCTTTTCAGCTGCTCCCTAGTTGGAGCGGTGTCAAGGTTGAATTTGTATTGCTTCATAAAAGCATTTGTGAGATCTCTCCACTTGCGAATCTTGGAATGGTCTAATTGCATAAACCATAGTAAGGCAGACTCGGTCAAACTTTCCGGGAAGAAATTTATTAGAAACTTTTCGTCCCTTGACCAAACAGTCATCTTTGTGCAGTATGACTTAAGATGGTAAATTGGATTGCCAGAGCCATCATACTTGTAGAAATCTGGAACTTTGAACTTTTTCGTGATTGACACTTTGGGAGTTAAGCATAACTCTTCAATGTCTAATGACCCCCAGGTAGTTGGACCTTGTAGATCACGCAGTTGGTCCTTGACCTCTCCTAATTTTCTTTCCCAATCCTCCTTGGCATCATTATTCTTTCCCTTATTGTCCACAGTTAGGATCTGAAAAGTATACGCATCATCATATCCGGGAAACTCTTGCATATCTTTTGCTTCATCAAGGGGAATCTGCTTATCAGCCGCCACCATAGGAGGGTTTTATGCGCTCTTCTGTTGTAGCACAGGGTTAGGCACTCGACTAGAATGTGCTTCAGTTATAACCACTCCATGTGAGCTTACCCCCACTTGCACAGTGACATGCGGATGACAAGATGCGCTGGGTGAGTTATCAACGCCTTTTCCTTTGAAGGTTTCCATCAACATCTTCATCATTTCGCTCATTTGAGCCATCTGACTTTCCATGGTTGTGATTCGATTATTCAGTGTGACTGTATCCTCCTCAGCTCTCCGACTATCTTCCCCTTGATGCCCCTCCATGAGCCTAGCTCTTAAACGTGTGTCGTATGTCTTAGTAGGACGGATCTGGTTAGATGGGACGCGTTTCGGAGGCGCAATATTGTCTTCCTTAATTTGACCTTTTTACTCTTTTCTCTGTAACGAGAAGACAAATTTAGTGATATTGAAAAATACTCTTTTTTTTATTATCATGTCATTAATATGTGTATATTCAATTTTAATTTAGATTAACCGTTTTGGCATAATTGGCAAAGAAACATTGGGCCCTCTGATACTCAAAGGATTTTATTAATCCATATAAAATATCAAAGTTGACACTTGACGCAAGAGGAAATTGAAGACCCTACACACTCAGGTCTTAGTGTTCATTTGAGTTGCATTTAAATCATAAGGAAAATACAATTCTTGCTTTTCAGACCGAAACATCAAGTGACACCTTACATCAGCATTCTCTGGAATTTAACAACTATTGAGGTATTTCAACTCATTTACAACGTCATTACATAACATAAAGAACTCTGTCACTTCCTTTGGTGCACTCAATGGATTAATTAAACCTTCAGCTGCCTTCAATGTGCTTGTGAAGCTAGGGAGGATTTCGTTAGCTAGGAGGATTAATTTTCTGAACCAGGATCGGAACCTTTCCTTTTCTGCGGCTTGCTCTGCATGGACTACCTTCCAGGTCTCAATCGTCTCAGCTTGCTGATTAAGTTGTTCTACCAAGTTTTGGACTACTGTAGCATTATCACTTCTGATGATGGATCTTTCATTCATTTTCTGTTCCAATTTCTTGGCCAGCATGTTCAGTTCATGTCTAGTCCCACCAGATTCAAGTTTCTGCATTTGCCTCTTCAGTGCGTCCTTTTCTTTAAGGACCTTCATTAACTGAGCCTTACCGATATATATCTTCTTTTCATTTTCGGTCACCCGTTGTTAAGCTTTCTCAATCGTACTTTTCAATCTTGTATTTTCTTCTTTCAGCCTTTTCACCTCGACAGTCCCTATACTTCCTTTATATCTCTTCACCCTATCTGCCTCTGCTTGCAACACTGCACATTCATTTCTCATTTGGTTCAAACTCCTCAAGCATTCTTGTCTTTTTTCCTCTAAACCCTTCAATTTTTCCTTTTTCTCTTCGACTTGCCTCGCTAATTGTTCATCAATTGCATGCAGGTCGTTGCCGAGCATGGGATCTGTCGATCCAAAAGAAGGATTAGCCCCTTTTGTTCTCTCCTTCAGCCACTCTTGATATTCTTTAGTTGTAGCTACAATTCGCTTGCCCAGTTCACATTTCCCATTACATATTACTTGGTTCCACGCATTTCTTATTTTTTGACAAAGCATCTTAGCTTCCAGATCATTATGATAGAAGTGAACCAGCCGCGTTGCCTCTTCAGATGGAATGTCTTGCTTGTATACAAACTGTTGATGAACAATCGATGGGTTGTAATTGATGCATCCCCGAGGGCTTATGAGAGGTACATTCAGGAATTCTCCGCAACAGTATACGATTTCTTCGTGTTCCCACCAAGCAAGCTTCCACCAGACTGTGTTTTCGTCCAATTGACTGAGGGATTGAGCCCAATCATCACGAGTCATTTTTGAAGATGACGGGATAGTACCTTCACGATTAAGGAAATCCCTAACTGGGTGGTGTATGGTGTCATGTTGACGACCTAATTGGTACTTCCTCCCATAAATATGATTGAACATCCAAACTGTGAGGAGCTGTAAGCAACACTTTAATTTCCCTCCATTTTCTAGTTGACAAAAACTTAACGTCAGGAACGTTTCTGCTAAAACTGCAGGCACTAGGTTTACGCGGTAGTTTTCCACCATCCATAGAACACTCACGGCCGCCAAAAAAAATTATTCCCACGACTGATGAAAATAACACTATTCCATATATGGCTAAAGCGAGGACCCTCTTAAAAGTCACCCAATCTTCCTTTTCAGCTAAGACCTCCAGACATTTTTCCATATACTTCCTTGAAAGACCTTCAGTCTGTCCTCTCTGATGAAGTTGGACCTTACTAGGATCTTCCCCTAAGATTTGAGCCACTGTGCGTTTCGATGGCAAATGCCCAGGATAGTAATAAATTGAAGCATTCCTTTCCACAGGTGCATTCATAAAGCTCCCATATTCTTCTAGAGTGGGTGTAATCTGGAACGTAGGGAAAGTGAAACACCTTAGTGAGCTATCCTAATACTGGGCCAAGGCAGAAAGTGCTTCTGGCTGGACTGGTATTCGTAGCAAGTCTAGAATATCCCCATAATCCCTTTGAAAATCTCGGATATGCCTTCCATTCAACTTCCCACTCAAGGCAGTTAAACTTTCGACTGATTCAGCTTCCGCCTTGATTTTAAGCTTTACTCTCGTTGCAACTAAGCTAGTCTGCCTCGGATCTAGATATCGCCCATTGCCCAAAGGTTCCATTACCAATATTATGCCAATCAACCCGGATAACCGTCCACTGTTTCAAAAATGTTCAAAACTCGTTAGTTGGTGTATCATTATTGTTAACTTGACAACTTGCCCAATTCTCAAGGAATCTATTATCCCATAAAGAATAAAGACGTGAAGATCAATTTAAGAAGGAATAACTCCCTACATAATTGACACCGAGATGTTTAGCAAGTTAATATAACGATCCACTAACAATCATACTATGACTTCGGATGTAATGTCTCGACATGAGAAGTAATAGAAAATATTGCACTCTTTCTTGAGAAACCTATTGCTCTATAAAAGATAAGAGGTTGCAATTAAATCGAGAGAAGTATGCCCTTCTACACGATTTTATGCCTTAAAATGATTCAAATCTCTAGTCAAGTCATCATATCCGCCCATTGGGGATGCAAAACCCACGGGTTTTATAATCATCCAAAATTCTGAACGTACCCATTTTTTATTGAAGATTCGTTGTTTTGTGGAGGTTTGTTTTAATGAAAATAGATTAGGTATTGTTTATTAGCTTATCTTACCTCCTTTTATTGTATGTTATGAATATATGAAGAGAATGAATGTATGCTGAATGAGCTCCCTTTTGTGGGATTAAGGAATGCGATTATGGCCTTTCCAGGGTTGGAAACCTGCTAGGCAAGGGTCGGTTTAGCTAATGCGTACTTTCATCATAATTAATGTATGTCTAATTGTGTAGTGACATATCATTAATTATTCCAGTAAATAGCGACAATGTGTCACTTTCCTTATGGATATCATTGGATGCATAGATGTGATGTATAAGCGATTGGAAGCACCCTCCTTTGTCCTAATATAGATAGATCCTAGGTTGGGAGTATTGGTTCATAGAAGTTCGGCTCTACCTATTTAGGAGGTATCTATGACTTGACTATCAGTGCAAATTTTTTATGGTGGATCTATAACCCATAATCATTGGTCCCTAAATTGCCCTCACCGTGAGATGAGGATTTTATTATATGAACCCAACCTTAAGAGGAAAAAAGATCCTACACAGGTCCAATCCATATAACAAGGTACAATTTAGGCGAGGTCTTTATGATAACCTCAGGAAGCACAAGGCTTCACAGGGAAATCAATATAAACCCCTACTAACCTAGGAACACTCAGACCCAGGTATAGGGCCTATAACGTGTGGGAGAATTTTATGTCCGTGACGTGTGTGAGGAGGGCATTTACCTCTTTATCCTATGGACTACCCAACCCTCATCTGCTAAGCAAATTGACAGAGTAAGAGACAGAGAAATATACAAAGATATAAGCGAAAAGGAAATAAAATATATACAAATATGGTCATCTACTCTAAGGTTTTATTCCTCATATTATCTAACCTAATACATATTATGTACGCAAATAAGAAAATAAAACATATAAAGCAAGCATGTAAAAAAACATGTTATCTACCCTAATCATGTGAGGCAAACAACAAACAAAAAGGAAAACCCAAAATAAAAAGAAGGCCATAACATTTTGCACAACTAACTTACATTGGGCTTGACTCTCAAACAATCCCCAGTGGAGTCGCCAAACTGTCACACCCGAAAATGGGATCGCGTGGCGCCTTTATCAAAGAAAATCGAATTTAAATCGAATTTCTTCTAGAATTTGAAAACCGAAATCTAAAATTAAAATGAGATATAGTAATGGATAGGGTTCAGGAGTCGCCACCAAAATTTTAATTTTTAAAAGGCAAAACTTTGGAAAAGCCTTTATTTGGAAAATGGTCTACAAACCAGAAAATAGATCCGGGAGTCGATTGTGAGCGGGGAAGGTGTTAGGCACCTCATTACACCCGTTACTAAGAATGGTTACCCTAAGTCAGTTGTGCAAAAATAAAAATGGCCTAAATTCTATTTTAACTTTCCCTACAAATCACGTGCAAAATAGGAATAAAGAAATAAAAAGAAATAAAGTTGAAAGTAGAAAAGGAAATCGATGTTAAAGTAAAATGCAAAGAAATTTAATAATTGAAATAAAAAAGAAAGAAAGAAAATTTAAAGAAAAATATTTTATTTACAAGGGCGGACTTGACCTAGGATGAGAACCTAGGGCCTACGTACCCTTTAAATGGATCAAAGTCCACGTAGTTCGATTGAAGTTGAATTTGATTGATATTTTGTTTTTGTTTTTGTTTTTTGGTTTTTTGTTGTTTTTGTTTGATTTTAGTTTTTTTTGTTTGGTTTTGGTTGTTGTTTTATTTTTATTTTTATTTTTATTTTTATTTTTATTATTATTATTTGAAAACACAAAGAAAATAAAAATTACTTTTTCCTTTAACAAATAAAATAAGTTTAAAATTGGTTGATGTGTCTTAATCTGCTAAAGGGAAATTTAGTTTCACTTCTCTTGCTTTTTCAAATTTTTCTCTCTTTTCTTTATCATTTTTTTTTTTGCTTTCCATTTGATTTTTGGGTTATTTTATTATATTTTTTTATTCTATTACCCTTCTTTTGTTTATTTTTTTATTTTGTTTTTATTTTTGTATATTTTTTCCGTTTTATTATTTTTTTCTATCTTTTGGTTTTTGTTTTATTCTTTTTGTGTTATTATTTATTTATTTTTTTATATTTTTTCCATCATTTTTGTTTTCTATTTTTTCTTCTTTTTATTTTGTGCTCTCTTTTTTCTCTCTTTTTTTTGTTTTTTTTGTTTATATATATATATATATATATTTTATTTGTTTTAGTTTCGTTTTTTGTATTTTTATTTCTTCTTTCATTTTTTTTGTGTTTTTTGTTTTTTTCCTCTTTTTACGTTTTGTTTTGTTTTGTTTATTATTTTCCCTTTTTTCTTTACTTTATTTTGCTTTATTTTTGTTCTATCTATTTATTTTTGTTTTTTTTATATTTATATTTTTTTGATTTGATTTTTTGTTGTAACTAATTGTTATTTCATGTTTTTCGTTTTATTTATTTATTTATTTATTTATTATTATTATTATTATTATTTTATTTTTATTATTATTATTTTTATCCCTTTTTTCTTATTCTTCTTGCCTGTGTTTCTCCTATCCCCTTTTTATTTTTATTTATTTATTTTTCAATTATTATTATTTTGTTATTCTTTTTCATCATTTCTTTTAGTTCTTTTCTTAGTTTTGTGTCATCTCTTTATTTCTTTAATTTCTTGTTTCTATCCCTTGCTTCCTTATCATTTTGTTTAATGCTACTTGCTTGTTGGTTCATTTTCTTTGGGGGTTTTTTTTATTCGTTTCTTTATTTTCAATTATTGTATTTTTTGTTATATATTTTTGTTGTTTTTCCTTTTATCCCCAGTTTCCCCTTTCGTTTTTTTTTAATTCCAATTCTGGTTATTATATTCTTTCTTATACTCCCTCTTCTTTTACCTATTCATCTTATTGGTTTACTTAGGAGAATAAGCCCAAACAAAATTCACATTTTTTTTTGCAAAACAATTAAATCCTTGAGGCTCAAAATGATCTTCTTTCTTTCTCTTTTCTATTATTAGGACTCAATCATCTTCTAATTTTTATTTTGCGGTTGGTTTTTTATTATTATATATATATATATATATATATATATATATTTTTTTTTTTTAAAGACTCTTTTTCGGAATGAGGCCCTTGAAGCCCAAAACATTGAAATATGGATCTAAAGTTCCAAAAGGCATCAAGGAAGCTACATCGCACACATGGCCTTTTAGTTTGTGTCTAGATGCCTGAGGGGATAAAGAATCCCACACGGTTGCCCTAATAAGGTAAAAATAAAATAAAATCAGAAATGAAAATAAAAAAATAAAAATAATAAAAATAATAAAAATAATAAAAATAATAAAAATAAAAATAATAAAAATAAAAATAAAAATAAAAAACAGGTAATAAGAAGAAAGAAACAGGAAGAACAAGAAAGAAAGAAAAAAGAAGAAGCAAACAGCCAGATGATTGTGAGAGTGTGTGTTTGGTGTGCCCAGTACATTATTCTCATTTACATTTGCAGATTACATGGCTAATAGAATTAAAATGATACATGTTACACTTTATCTTCTTCCTACTGCTGTGGAAGGGGGGGCATTTCCAGTGAGCTTGGGCACTCCCTCGTTGGATCCATCAATCTCTCAGACATTTTATCAGACATTTGGTAGGCGTTCTTAACTACTGCTCCCAGCAAACAAACAAGACAACAACATAACCCAGCCCAGGCATTGCAAATGAAACAACTTAAAGGCCTTTCCAAATTAAAACTATAACCCTCAGACTTAATATCAATATCAGATCATCCACGTAACAATTTTCAATGAAATCATAATAGTCTACCATTTTTTTTCAATTGCAGAGTTCTTTCAGGCATTCTATCGAACACTTATCAAACAGTTTTTTTTTCGGGAATGGACAAAGAATAGTACCTAAACCAACACTCACTCTTGTATTTCAAACAACCAGGAGGCTTTAAATTGATTTCCCTTTTCATTAAACATTATCGGTACCCGTGGACAGTAAGCTTTCAGCACATTACCACAAATGCAGAAATGAAGTAGGGATGAGGCAAATCGCTAAAAAAGCTAATCAATTGCAGAAATGAAACCCAAACAAGCTATGATTCAGCAATCTAATATCAAAAATGAAACATATGATTCAACAATCCAATATCAAAAATGAAACATACGATTCAGCAATCCAATATCAAAAATGAAACATATGATTCAGCAATGCAAGAATGGATCCAATCATTTGGGATTAAGGCAGTCATACACAAAGGTCGGATTAATGCATTTCCAGTGACTTAAGATCAAAATGTATTGCAGAATGGAATGAGGACAAAATGAAAATCGGACCTGTATCCTTACTGGAATTCGAAGTGCTTTGATCGCCTTCGAGGTACAACCAGCCTCTCTTTGCCTCTTCGTGCTTCCGTCGTTTCCTGAGACTGTTCCTCTGTAACCCGACAACAATCGAACCCTCAGAGGAAACCTCCTTACTGTGTCTACCATTTTTTCACCGGTAAACCAGAGGCCAAAGCGAAACTCCTCCCCTTCTCTTTCGCAGCTCCTTTACCCGATCAAAACCCTTTTCCCCTCGTTCTCCTTCATCCCTCCGATTATTTTCTCCATCGACTCCTCCGAATCCCTCAGCCCCAGAGCAAAATCCTGCAGCAATTTCCCTCGACCCCTTCACCTTTCCAATTTCTCTCCTCCCAAAAAAAAAAAACCTCACTTTCAGTGTCTCTCCCTCGGCTTTTATAGACACTCCATCTGGTCCCCCTTACGCTCCGTACCCCTCTGCTCCACTATCCCCCAGCGTATGCTCGCGCACTCCCTCGTACCATCGCGTCGCCTTGCTCCTGCAGGCGTTGCGCGAGGTACTGCCAGACAGACGAAAGGGAGGGGGGACCAAGGCATCTCTCTCCTGCTACTTCCAATCACTTTTCTCGCGTCTCTCCATTTGCTATCGCTTCTGCTACTGGAGAGTATAGGATTCAGGAGGCCAGGGGGGGACCAGAGGCGTGTAGGGTTTTTTCTGTTTCCTTGGGTTTGTTCGGGTCAGCGAGGCAAATAAACTGGGCCAATTTTTTTTGCTTCCTTGGGTTTATTCGGGTCAGCGAGACAAAGAAACTGTGCTGAACAAAATGGGCTTTCTTTTTCCAAAACGGGCTTCTCTTTTAATTCATGCGTTGCTTTCGTATGGGCTCCATTTTTTTGGCTCATTTTCCCTCTTTTTTTTTTGCTTGGGCCCAATTCTGAGTTTGTTTTAGATATGGCTCTTTCTCTGAGCTGGCCCACTTTTCCAAAATGAGCTTCCATTTTTTTTCTTTTTGTCTCTCTTTTTTTAATTTGGGCTCTCCTAGATTAGGCCCCAATATCTTAAACTCTCCTCTTCTCCTTTTTTTTTTTTTTTGCTTTGGGTTTCTATTATTATTATTTTTGGATATATTGCACATTTTTTATTTGTTTTATTTTTTTAGGATTATTCTTATTCCTTTTTTTTTAATTTGATTTTCATTTGCTTTTACCCCTCTATTTTCAATTTTTATTTTAATTCAATTTTTCTTTCATTTTTTTAGTCTCCTTTTTTATGATGATTTTTTTATTTTGTTTTAATTATTATTTTATTATTATTATTTTTAGCCCCTTTTTTTTGGATTTTACTTTTTCCTTTTTAATTCATTTCTTTTTTCCTTTTTTTGACCTCTCTTTTCTTGTAATTTTCCTAAAGTTTTCAATTGTATTATTTTAAAACATATTTAAACCTTTTCAATTCCTCTCAAATTTCCTTTGAATAATCCTTTCCTTTTTGTTTTTTTTTTTGTTTTTTTTTTGGCTAATTTAATTTTCTTATTAATTTTGAATTTGTCCGGACAAAATACGGTGTTCACAATGGTATCTAGTCGATCATTGCTTATGCATTTAGCAGCACGATCAAAAACTGCCGCTAAACATAAAAATAACCACTAATAAATGCAATTTTTTTTTGGGTAATAGACAAACATAATTTTGAAGAAAAATCTAACGCTAAACCAAACAAACTGATTTGTAAGGCAAACTCACAATTTGGTATGTAAACGGGAATTTTTAATCCTTTAAATGCCAAATTGAACACACTTTAGGTGAATTTGTGTTATTCATCTTATAAATTTTATTTTTATAAGTGAATTAATGATTTGATACTATGAAATATAATTCTTCTTTCATCCTCCAAACATAAAACCTCTCAATTTAATCCTTAAAACATATTACTTTCGTCTTCTCATTTCAATTTGGTCCTTCAAAAATAAAGTCTTTTAATTTAATTTTTTAATCAAAATAGTCCCAAAAAAGAGTTATAGATTTATTTAGAGAGATCATTTTAATTAAGCAAAAAAATGTTAGAGAGATTACATTAAGAGACTTATTTTTAAATGACTAAATAGAGAGAAGAGTGATTTTTTAGAGATTAAATTAAAAAATTTTATCTTTAAAAAATCAAAGAGAAACCTAATTTTTTGATAAATTATTATTTTTTATTTGTTCAATTTTAGAGATAATTTCAAGTACCACTCAGCGTGTTATCTTTATAATTGATACATTCCTAAGGAATTGATTTATTGTTGGTTTCAGTCTACCTCATTGCGGGAATGGTCTTATCAGCCTCAATTTCGGATCTCTCGACCACCCCTATTCTTGGATTTTTTTTTTTAAATTGACTCAGCCTATTATTTCCTCTCTTCTTCATTTTGTGGTATTTTCACCTTCTCATGTTAGACTAGTATCACCTGGTTCGAGAATTTCTTCAGTTCTAAGGCCACTTAGGGATGATCGATATATTTCTTATCTCTAACTATTTTGCACTCAGAACTTTTTCTGGGTTCTAGATTATCTGTATAGTGAATATACTCGCAGCCAGAGTGCAATTTTCAATATACTGATTTAGATTAGATCCTTTTGATGTTGTTATTTAGTTTCCCTTAGATTTTTTAAGAGACCCTATAATTCAACATTCTATGACCTTTCAACAATGAATTGAATATTCTTCTCACCTCTCCCCATTCCATCCTTCCAGAATCGAAATATATAGCTCACCGTTCATATACATTGTCATTTTCCGAGCAACATGCATGAACGCACGGAAGCACGGTGCCTCAAATCGCTATCGACGCGTGTGTCACCTTCCCCAGCTCCTGCATGCTTCTCATCGACACGTATTTTACCTTCACTCTCCCTCGAAAACTGCAAAAGTACCCCCTCTACTTGTACAAATTCTGGACCCCATTATCTTTGTATCTATTTATTATTATAGCTACCACCCTCCCACTCTTTTATTCTAATATTTGACTTTTCTATGCGTGCTTCTGGTGTTCTAATAATTTCCTCTGGAAATGAAGATGGTAGAAAGAAATAGAGTACGTTATTGCCCCACTAACCTCATAAGCATCGTCAATGTGGTGTGTTTCATTCTGTTGATCCTCTTGGTCTCTGGGATCATCGAGTTCCCTTCATCATCCTATTTCTCTTCTATATCCTCACTCACCATCAATATCAACGATGCTTTCAGGTCTGATCAGGGCTTCAACGATCTGGCGGGTGCCTTTAAGGAATGGGATTCTCAAGTGGGTTGTGCTGGGTTTAGGCAGAAACTACATAATTATACAGTTGCTTCAAGTATTAATGCTTCTTCTTCTTCTTCTTTGAAAGAAGAGATCCATGGTGGTGGTGGTGGGGAAGTATGTGAGGGTTTGAAGATGAAGCATGTGAGCGTTCTGGTGAAAGGGTGGAGTTGGATTCCTGATAATTTGGATAACTTGTATTCTTGTCGCTGTGGTTTGAGCTGCTTGTGGACTAAATCTCCTGTTCTTGCTGACAATCCTGATGCTCTCTTGTTTGAGAACGCTAGGCCTCCACGTCGGGTATATATTCTAGTTGTTGCTTCTTTAATTTTGATTAATTAGCCCAAATTGAATATGATCAAGGTATGTTTGATTTAGATACAGCTCTCTCTCTCTCTCTCCCCGCCTCCCCTGATATTAAATGCTCCACCAATGAGCTATTTGTGCTTTCATATTTTTAAATTTTTTTAGTAAATAATAATAATAATAATAATGTTATTCTAATCCTACTATTCAGAACGAAAATAACAATTAAAATCTTGATTTTGTTTCTCTACCCATTTTATTTTTTATAGTATTAGATTAGAATTGAGCGTCTTTGGATAAGCTGAAACTATATATATATTAGTATTTGGATTAGAATTGAGTACGAGTGTTTACAATCAATTCAAATTAAAAAAAAAAAGTTCAAATCAATTTTTTTTCTCTTAAAAACCAATTAAATTGATTCATTTTTGGGATTTTGTTAGTTCTACTGGGTTTCAACCAAACAAATATGTTACTTTTGCTTTTTTATCTCTTATATTAAAGTCAACAAATTTGGTTATCATGTATTTTTAATATGCAATTTCGATAGGTATACTAAAAAATTACGTAATGAATAATAAATCAAAATTGATTGTTTAACTTTCTATACAATATTCAATTTAATATTTGCAAATAATTGATTTATTGTGTGGCTAATAGATGATTAGAAGAGATAATATCTTGCAAGTTGTAAGGAATCATTGTTTGAAGAAGAAGAAAAATATGTTAATGATGATAAACATTTTACTCAAGTCACAGACAGATATTTATTATTGTATAAATACCTAAAAAACAAAAAAAAAAGTGAATATGAATCTAATTGAATCAAACATAAACTAAAACTAAACTAAATCTACCATAATTAAAAACTAAATAGATCTTCTATTTTAGAGAATTAATTAGCTCTACTCTGTTTGATTTTGATTCAAAGCTGAGAATCTTTAAGCATTTCTAGGATTGAGTGTCTTTTCGACAAAGCTACAACTGTATCTTCTCTCCTAATTATTGAGACAACATCCTATACAAAACAAAAGTTTGAATATACTGTCCTTTCTGCTTTTTCACTTAAAGGCTCCAATATTTATGAGGTAGATAGCTTCCAAATCTAAAGGTTCATTTGTGCTTTTCATAATTTTTTTCTTTCTATTTTGAAAAGGAGAAAACTTATTTTAGCAAAAGTATTTGTTAATTAAAGTTACTAATTAGAAGACAAACATATAATGATGATAAATTTGAGTAATTTGCCACAAAAGGTGTTTAATAATTTTAAATATAGGTTATGTTCCTTTTAAGTGTTTGTTATTAGGTGTTCTAATAATAATATGATGTATAGATATTAAATTATCTATCATATGGTCCTTGAAAATTTTTCATGACATTAATTTAGTTCTTCAAAAGTTACAACTATTAATTTAGTTCTACTATCTTAAAAAATACATTATTGTAGTTATTACTCTAAGTTAGGACTAAAATGATCAAAATAAACTTCTAGATCAAGATTGGATTGATGGCATTATGACTAAATTAATTGCAATAAACTTTCAAATAGTAAATTAATTTTGACTATATGTTTGGGGGACCAATATGATAGTTTTTTCTAGATATTTTTTATAATGCAACATCACACGATTATCTCTTTCAAAAAAAAGTTCTTTTTATATTATATGTTAATTAAAGAAATCGATATCAAATACCTAAAAGATTGTATCTAAGTTCTGTTTTAATGAGTAGATATCCATGAATATTAGAAATCAATCCTACACATATATATTTACTTAAACATGTTTATTTGTTTATTTATGATTAACATGATCTATTCATCTTTTATAAACCGTGTCCGGTTAAGAATTTTTCAAGATGATTAAGTGAAATCCAATTTATCCACGGTTCGTTTAATTGGTTTTGATTAATTCAGAGGCACGTTGGAGAACCACTTCGTGTATATATGGATCTTGAACCAGAGAGAAAAAGAACAGGTCGTGAGGATATATTCATTAGTTATCATGCTAAAGATGATATACAGACAACCTATGCCGGTGCCTTCTTCCACAATAATCGAAATTACCACATTTCCTCTCGCAAGAACAGTGTAAGTGATTAATTCTTCATGCCAATCCCTTATCAACATTAATGAATTAACAACAATTTAACACTAAATAGTTTATGACATTATGAGTTAATAATTTATGCTTATGAAGAAAATAAGTACAAAAAGAAAATGAAGGGGAAAATTCACTGACCAATTATAATTCATCATCCTATATTAGTGAGAGAAATGTATTAATAACAATTGATTGTACGCACTATAATCTAGATTTCATGTTTATAGTGAATAATTATTGTCATGATTTATGATCAGAGAATTTCATTTGTTGAGTAAATTAAAATTACAGATTTTATATTAATAACTCCATGTATGAAATAACACTTTAAAGAAAAATTCTAAGTGACCAACCTAATTATGAATACATGCAAACATTTCAAATTTATTTTTTAATAAAACTTGACTTTAATATGTATAACGCACAAGCAGGTAATATAAAGAGTTAATAGAAACTCACAAAAGATGCATCACCGAATCTCATCATACAAAATATTCACTTTGATAATTTTTTATTGGTTTATTATACAAATAACTAATACATTATATATTCTTATAAGTATTTCTCCTCGCTTATTTTATATCCTAAAACCATATAATTGTGTCTTTAAAAAAAATTCACATCTTATTCTTTTTTAAATTAATTAATAGTAAGAACAATTCAGGCCGAATAAAAAAAGGTTAGTAGTAAGAACAATTAACAATTTTCCTTAATTTTTATTTATTCTTTTAAAACAGACTTCCCTAAAAAATTTTACTGTTCAAAAACAAAAGACTGGCAAGTAAACAATAAACTAATTTGATTCATTTGATTTCATTATGAAGGGGCCCCTTGTTTATTGGTCTTCATCCCACTGTGTATCTAAAAGAAACAAGCTTGCCCACAAACTCCTATCCATGCTCCCCCATCATTCTTTTGGCAAGTGCCTCAACAATGTCAATGGCAGAAACAAGGCTCTTTCTTTTTACCCTCAATGTGCAACTTCTTCTTCTTCTTCTTCTTCTCCAAAATGGTGGGACCACTTACACTGTGCAATGTCTCACTACAAGTTTGTGCTTGCAATAGAGAACACATGGACACAAAGCTATGTCACTGAGAAGCTGTTCTATGCCTTGGACTCTGTTTCTGTCCCAATCTACTTTGGTGCCCCAAATGTTGAGGACTTTGTGCCTCCGCATTCTGTAGTAGATGGCACTAAGTTCAGGACACTGCAAGATTTGGCTTTGTATGTGAAGGCTCTGGCTAATGACTCCGTGGCTTATGCAGAGTACCATGCTTGGAGGAGATGTGGTGTGTTGGGTAACTATGGCAGAACCAGAGCCCTTAGCCTTGATACCTTGCCTTGCAGGCTTTGTGAGCTTGTTAGCAGAAAAGGAGGAAGAAATGCAGATACCAATTGAGGTTCTTGATCGGTGTGAAAAAGCTCCTGGAGAAATGGGGCTGAATAAGTTAACATGAGCATTTTAGATATGAGTTTTATTGAAAAGTGTACTAGATAAGTTCTTTATCATTGATTTGATTTGTATATTCATTTTGTTGATCAGCCTACTTCAAGAAATCTCCTTGTGTTTGTTTATTGTATCTAGGACTACTTTATATTGTATGTATGTATATAATAGGCAGATAATGATTACCACAGATTGGTTCATTTTTAAGTTGCATTAGATATCTTCATGTTTATCAAATCTTAAGATTTAAATGAGCTTATATTGAAATAAACTTTTTATTATTTGATTTACCAATTCTTGTATTGGTCTCTGGAATTACAAAAAAGTTTGTTTCAATGTGGTTTTTTGTTTCAGTTGCCTTCAATTTAATGTTTAACTTATTTACTTTTCTCCATTTTGCATTTACATATTCTTAATAAAAAAACTCAATACTGATTCCGAGTACTTTTTTTTTTGGGTCTCCGTTAGGTATTAGCAATTTGGCTTAAGAGACGTATATTTGAATTAAGACTCTATTAATGAATAATAATTATATTTTTCATATAGAGGGATTGAAAAGAAATAATCAAATTAATTTTTTTTTCATATTTTAAGAACCAAAATATAACTTAGTCATATTTTATATAAATTTTGTGGAACGATTGAAAGTGGAAGGAGTTATATGCTTTAGGTTCAAAGACTTTTTTAAGCGCTCAAATCAAATTTAAAATTTATCCAAAGTCATCACTTGTTAAAAAAAGATTGGTCAACTTTACTATCATAGTGCAATAAGTCTTTTCTATTTTGGTCACTTTAACACATTTTTTCATGAATATTGTCATTTTAAAAAGGGTTTGGCCATGAAGAGTGAAGAGGTTAACCTCTCAACTGTCTCACTTATTTCATATCATCTTAGCCATATCTATCTACCAAAGAATGTGTGTAACTTAACTGAATCGAGGATAAGGAATTTTTTCTGGGGTTTCACTCATAAAAAGCAAAGGAATTCCCCATAAAAACTGGTAGACTCTCTGTGGGTCAATGGACATGGGAAGACTGGGCATCAAATCTTTTCACCCCTTCTGTTGGCCCTAAAGTTTTAATTTAATTATTTTGATGATAAGAAAATTATTAAGTTAAAATTTATACAAGCATTAAGTTAAAAATAATTATATATTACTTATTGCATTAATCTTGTTATCAAATTTAATCTTATAAGCAATGCCAATTAGTTAAGTAAAAGAAAATGCAGTAGCAGCACATGACATATATATATATATATATATCTACATATCATTAAAACATTTTGACTAATTGAAGACTTTGGAAAAAGTTATGTTATTTATATATTATATTAGAAGATTACTTTTTATTTTTGCAAAACATTAAATGAAGCATTAGAAAGTGAAATGAGATATTACATCCCTTTGAACACATTAGACAATGCAAAAGCAAAAGCTCAAGAAGCAATAAAAGAAATCTGATACCATAAAGTAAAAGCAAGTCTCCATCCCACACCAATTAGAAAAGCACATCGAAGAAGAAGAAAAGAGCCAAAAAAGCAAAGACCATTGTTGAAGATGACGGAATATGAAAAAAAAAACAATACAAAATTTTCTTTTGCAACTTCTGATTCATCAAACCAGTAGCAACATCATAAGTTCCATATTCAAGAATCAAAGAAGAATATTAGAGATTCTTCAAAGTCATTTTGTTCAGATCCTTTCAGAAGTCTCTGTCTTTAAAGTTTTTTTTTTCTCTTTATCTGAGTAAAGTTGCAAAAGCAAATTTGTGAAAAGAGAAAAGAAAGTAGAGTAAGAAGACAGAGGACTATTCAGAAGTTTTCTCTTATAGGCTTTAATGAGAAAAAGCAAAAGATAAAGACCAAGCATGGAAATAGGGAAGCTAATGCATGCTGCCTCAATGATCATTGTGTTCTGCTTTAATCTTTTGATCTTCAAAACAATACAGAAGTTGAACAAAGAAATGCACTGCACAGACTCACAGAAAAGGCACAAAGAAAGAGTATGTATATATAAAAGAGTGTCAGTATAATTCTTCTTTATCAACAAAACTAAGTACTTCATTCAGTAAAAGTGAAAGAAAAGTAGTAGAAAAGAGAGAGAAAAGAAGCAAAGCAAGGCCAAGGATTCAGAATCAAAGAGAAGAAAATAGCCTGTGCAGCCGAAAGTATAACTCCTTTAGCTATCTCTACCTTCATATCTCTTGCAACGACTATATTTGTGAAATTGAACTCTCCAACAGATATATTTCTTTTAGGAGCCACTATATAACAATAAAATGAAGAACTAAAGTACACAGAGAACTGAAGCAAAGAAAGAAAAGCTAAGTTATATTATAGTATTTATCGTTCTCTTCATCTTAAATTTTTTGAGCTTAGTTTCTGGGTAAATCTAACTTGTGAGAGCCTTTGAAAGTGAGTTTATTAAAATCTTTTATTGATAAGGATTTTAAATATATCATCATATCATTCTTTTATAAATCTTTCCTAAGTGTGGGGAAAGTAAGTTTTGAGTAAATTTGTATGAAACTCAAATGTTGTAAAAGTTCTAGGTGAGCTTAAAAACTTAGGTTCTGTTGGTGTATACTCTAATTTTATAGTGGAAATCCCTTATTGTAAATTAAGGGGATTGGACGAAGGTCTTGAGGACAGAACTAGGATATATCAAGTGTTTTCCTTCCTTTACTTTGCTTTTTATTCTGTTTCAACCTCTATACTAAAACCTTATCGACAAGGTCTTGTTTTATCTCATTGATCTTTACTCTCAGTTATCTTTTAGAAGACTCTGTTAACAAGATCTTAATTTGGCTACAAGGTTTCTGCACCAATACTTTTTATCAAGTTTTTTTTTATTGAAATCATTTGATATTGATATATAATTGATTTAATTATCTTTAATTCTACTTTTCTACAAAAGCACCTATTCACCCCCTCTAGGTGCATTCTTCACCTTCAACTTGGCGATGCTAGCCAAACAAATCTAGAGAGTAATCTCGGATGACTAAACCACTCTGGCTTCAAAGGTTTTGAAAGTGAAATATTGGAACAGTTCTAACAAAAGGGAGAATTTAGGGTACTGGAATTCTTCTTCGTTGTGGAATAACATTTGCAAAGCAAAAAACATAATCTTAAATCATCTTTCATAGAAGGTGGGATCGAAAGACAACATTCCTCTCAACCACTAGCATGGGTAGCCAATGCAGCCAAAGGGAGACTTTAATCATTTGTACATCAACAACCTTATTTTGCATGATTCCTTGGAGTGTAGCCAACCGCTTTTAGCCTTCTACAACAAATTTATGACTAAGATACTTCCAAACAGATAATAAATCAGAGATTATCAATAACAAGGGAAAATGGCAGCTTAATTTGGAATGGAAGTGCAAGTGGAGAGTATAAAGTTTAGAGCTGGCTACAATCTTCTTCAGGAAAATGATGTAACATTAACAATTTCGGTAGCTGAAGAGAAATATGCAATTTGGAGCTCCCTCACAGAATGCTCTTTTTTGCATGGGAGCTCATCAATAAAGCCATATCTGTCAATGAGATTCTGAGAAATCACCATCTGGATGTCAATGAACCATGCCCACTATGCGATGAAAGCAATGAATCCTTCGACCATTTATACCTCCTATGTCCTTTTGTAAGAGTAGTGTAGTTCGCTTCTCCCTTATCCTTGAGGACAGATCACTTTGAGAGACAATGCATCATCCACTAGCTGGTTACTTGGTTCTCGCAACCTAAGGAGGGTTTAGAGAAGAACAGGGAGATATCTAAACATTTCATAGCTACATTATATGTGATCTGGTTTATTCAAAACAAAAAGAAACATGAGGATGGTCAAGCTTACCCAAGGAAAGTAGTGCTCCAAATAAATGCTATCCTCAACCAAAATGGGTTAGCTTGGGAAAAATGACAGCAAACCTCACAAAACCCCAAGAGCTAATAATTATGGCAACGATAATAATGAGACAGAGGCCAGGGCAATGGACAACCCAAATTCTAAAGGATGGGTGGTGTCTGCATCTTGGTTCAAAAGCTGGGGTAAGCAAAAGAAAAAAATAAAGTTTGTCAGCTGGATCTATCATAATGGCTCCTTAATAAGGAAATGGGTTGGTGAAGAAGGTGTTCAAATGGTAAGTAAAATAGCATTCTTGAAAGGTATTAGGAGGGTGTTGAACTGGATTCTTCATCATGATTGCACTATATGTTGGCTCAAGGTTGAGTAAGTTTTCATATTTCCTATGGCTTTAGTGATAGTAAAACCTAAAATTTATTCATGCAAAAACTCATTATCTTTTGGTTCATTTTCAATTCATTGTATTAAAGAACATATGACAAAATCTTTGTCTTTCTAGTCAAGCAAAATGAAATATGGTATAATTATTTTATCCTCTCTATCTCCTTATTCTAGAATTATCTCTTTTATGAAAAGAAGATGATAATCTTTTTCTAACTCATAAAACAAGCGTTTAATAGCATTTATATAGATTAGACAGAATGAGTTGCTTGAGAAGAACTTTTTGGGTTAATAATTGTCGTTGAAGAGAAAACTTATGAATTTTGAAGATATGCTCTCCCTGCTTTAGCCAAAAAAAAGCTATTGCTATAAGTATTCCATCTTTAACCATTAGAAGTTATTTATGCTATAGAAATACATGGAAAACTTAAATGCAAATTATCAATTAAAAATCATTTTTATGCATTGTGTAAAAGAGTATTTATTCCTTTAGAAAATATCCCAAGTTTCTGGTGTATCAATTTTTGAAAAGCATTTATTGAATTTAGTAAAATCTTTATTTAGAGGGTGAATTTTTATTCTGTATTATAATCTATAATTATCTAATTGTGAGAGTAAGTCAAGAGTGAAATGTAGAAAATTTGTACAAATTTAAAATAAGCTTGTAAAATCCATGTTAGTAGTGAACATGTGAAATCAGCATATTGTATTTTTAAATTAATCAAAAGAAAATCTTTTAAATTCTTAAGAAGATTGGACGTAGGCATGAGAAGGTAAATTAGAATGACATTGGTTGTATGTTTCTCTTTTCCTTTATCTCTTTTTATTTATTGTATATTTTGTTAATTTCATTTTTGGAGATTCCTCTGTTTATATATACAAGCTCACTCCACTTTCATATCTTGCTCTACTTGTATGTAGCAGTTTGCTTTATTTATTTATTTATAGTAGCTTATTCCATTTATTTTTTGCTCACTTTATTTGGTGCCTACTCCATATGTACATTTGCACAAAAACGTTGGGCAGGGATATTAGCAACTTGTGCCATAAGTTCCCTAGAAGCCAAGTTCAAACCTGCACATGGCGGGGACTGCCAGTCGAGGTTGCAGAAGTTTAAGCGGGAAGCGATCCTTTTTTTTTTCTAACTATAATTATAATGTAGTTTTTTTAACTTGTTTCCTCTCTTGTCCAAATTAAAAAAAAAAAACACTTATTTTAAAATTTGTAATAAATAATATTTTATGATTGTTCACAATTTTGAAGTATGATCTAATAGTTGAAAAGTCCATCTCTCTTCATATCCTTTTCCTTTTGAAAAGCGAACCAAAACCATCCTTCAGTCAATTGGCTGGATCTCAAATAGGTTTGACCTGTTAGACACCGCAATTATTTGGATTATTAATCGATAATTATAGTTGGCACATTAAGCATTTGCTATTTTCTTATATCACATGTGCTTCTTGTGTCCTGTCGTCCTTAATTATGTATTGGTATCTGCAAATTTATCTGACACATTCTTTTTCAGTTGCCATTTGACCAACGATCAAATTCATTGGTCAAGTCTTTTGTTTAACCACAAAAACTAATAATTTCATCTATGAATTGTTATGCCATATAACTTTAAAAATTAGAAAATGTTTTTAAAAATAACAAATCCTATTCAGTGACTCACAGAAATAAAACCTTCAATGAGTGAGACAGAGATGGCAAAATGATTAATTTCCTTTAAGTTGATTATTTTTTAAAGATTAATTTTTATATTCACTCATTTTCAAAAACTAAATCATTAATTTACTCATTCTATTTAATTACATAAAGGACACCAAATAAATTGGAACTGCACCAAGTCTAAGGCATAAAATAACTTCTCCGTCACCAAACTATCTATCCAAGTGTTTTCAATTGCAAGAACAAATTTGTACTGAGACATGGCATAATGTAAACGATCCCTCCATTTAGGAGTAACGTTGGCATCATTTGTAAGTTATAAAACTTTTCTTATGCACCTCCCTTACTCTCCATTATAAAACTTAATTAATTCCAACTTATAAATCAAGTTTACAAATATTTTCACCCTCAATTCCTTGAAGCTTCAAGTCATGAATCATCACTGGCAAAATTTCCTGCATCCTTACATGTATGCGATACATGTAGAAATGAAGGGTTAATGACACAGGAGCATACTGAGTGATAATGCTGGGATATTTTGTGTAATGTAATTCCAGTGAGTACAACTAAAAAACAATATTGAGGAAAAGAGCTTCTTAATTGTTGACGCTCACCTAAACTTGATGTCTGAGAATAGAAACATTAGAATCACAGTTGCATGTGTTCTTCAGTGAAAAAAAATCCTAATCCCAGTAAGAATTGGAGTCCGGCAGACCTAAGAAGCACGGGACGCGATATGTACGGTGCGAGAACAAGAAACATAACTGCATGTTACTGTCAGCTAAACATATGAACTCTAAGAACAGAAACATTAGAAACACAACTGCATGTGTACAATGCAAAAAAATCCGAGGTTCAGCAAGAATTGGATTCCAGCAGACCTAAGAAGCATTGGTGGTCCCATGCTGACACGGGAAGCACAACATGACAATTCTATATAACTTCTGAATACAATTGAAGTATCGTGTGTTGCATACTTTTCGACAATGATTTGAATATTCTTCCCACCTCTCCCCATTCCATCTTTCTAAAATTAGAACAGCACAAACGTTGGGCGTTGTCATTTTTCGAGCAGCATGCAGAACGCACGCAAGCGCGGTGCCTCAAATCGCCATGGACGCGTGTGTCACCTTCCCCAGCCCATGCATGCTTCCAATCGACACGTATTTTCCTTCATTCTCCCTCGAAAACTACAAAAGACCCCTATGTAAGAAATTTCGAACCCTACTTTTTTGTATCTATTATTATATATAGCTACGACTCTTTTATTCTAATCGTTGATTTTTCTATGCGTGCTTCTAGTGTTCTAATTTCCTCTGGAAATTAAGATGATAGAAAGAACGAGATGTTGCCCCACTAACCTCATAAGCATTGTTAATGTGGGGTGTTTCATTCTGTTGATCCTCTTCTTTTCTGGAATCATCGAGTTCCCTTCATCCTATTTCTCTTTATCGTCATTGTCCTCATTCACCATCATCAACGATGCTTCCAAGTCTGATGATCATCATGATCAGGGCTTCACCGATCTGGTGGGTGCCTTTAAGGAATGGGATTCACAAGTAGGTTGTGCTGGGTTTAAGCAGAAACTGCATAATTATACAGTTGCTTCAATTATGAATGCTTCTTCTTCTTTGAAAGAAGAGATTCACGGTGGTGGTGGTGGGGAATTATGTGAGGGTTTGAAGATGAAGCATGTGAGCGTTCTGGTGAAAGGGTGGAGTTGGATTCCTGATAATTTGGATAACTTGTATTCTTGTCGATGTGGTTTGTGCTGCTTGTGGACTAAATCTCCTGTTCTTGCTGACAATCCTGATGCTCTCTTGTTCGAAAACACTACGCCTCCACTTCGGGTATATATTCTAATTGTTGCTTCTTTAATTTTGATTAATTAGCTCAAATTGAATATGGTCAACAAAGGTTTGATTAAGATACAGCAAGCCTATTTGGTAAGCTATATAAAGCCTAATAAAATAATATTTAATAAAATTTTATGATTATATAATATTTAATATGACATTATATAAGTTAAACTATTATATAAAATAATACTATTTTATATTTGTTGATATACTATATAATATTGGATAAAATAAAAATTAACTCTTTTTTACTAAAATATTTTTTACTTAAAAATATATTATATTTATCTAAATTTATTATGTTATATTAATTTTTTAAAAAATAAAAATCTTTTTATCATTTGAAAAAAAAAATTCAAACAAATAGAGAAAGAAAAAAAACATGTTGGGGGAGGGGGAGAGAGAGCAAGGTAAGGAAGGCTGCGCATGTTATTCAATGGCTAGCCAACTTAATCCCACCTAATCATATTAAATCGAATAGAGACAACCATTAACCAATAAAAAAAAGGCATAACAGGGTAGGCATTGAAATGATCATGTTGGCTAATTTGGCTTAGGCTGTCATAACTTGGTTTTATTATTTTTTTAGAAAAATTATTTTATAGAGATTTATAAAAAGATTTTACTTATCTTTCAAAGACAAAATGTAATTTTAGAGGAACTTATATGAAAAAATGTCAATGGTCATTTTATAATTTTTACTAAAAACTTAATTTAAAAAATGGTTTAATTAACTTGAACAACCTACCTATCCCACCTTAGTACTAAACCAAACCGAGTTGACTTCGACCAAATATTGGGTTAGGCCAATATCTAACTTGGCTTATGAACACCCTTAATGTCTAGTGGCTTGGCTAGCCCAGTCTTGCTCAGGTTGAACTAAGTCAAAAAAGGGACATATTGAACCACATTAAGCACTGAGTTGGTTATATTAGTTAATTTGGCCTTGTCCAAACTAGTTTTATATAAATTTTTTTTTAAAAAAATTATTTTATAAAAACTTATATAAAAATTTTATTTTTTTCAAAGGTCATTTTATAATTTTTACAAAAAATTTTGAAATAAAAAATTGGTCTGACCATCTCAAAAAACAAACTTGACTTAGTTGCTAAACCAAATTGAGCTAAGTTAGGCTAGGCTTGTGCATTGAGCTTAAAAAATGTAAACTAATGCAAAACCAAGTTAGGCACTAAAATATAACTTGACTCGACTCATGAATACCTCTATAAGCAAGGGTTAGAATGGAAAAAGTGTAGCCACTTGGGGCTAGCCTAAGTAATAAATGTGAAGTGGGAGTATAAGTAGTGTTACGAGCTCGACCCCTCCAATGTAATATCCAAAAAAAATGAAAAAAATATTAATAAGATCTTATACATTAAATTAAATTATGCTTAATCTCATTCTTTAATACTTGTTTAGATTATACATCATTTTGATATATAAGATGAGTTTAAAATATAAGCTTATATATATACAATATATTATTTGCACTAAACAAATAATAAGTTCATAATATATTGTATTAATTCATACTATTAAATATAATATAGTATGTCAAATGAGCTCTAATTGTTATATCTATGAGCTATTTGTGTTTTTTAAAATATTTTTTCTTTTTGTAATAATAATAATAATAATAATAATAGGTTATTGTAGCTAGTTCTACTAGTTAAAACAAAAAGAAAACAATGAAAATTTTCAGTTTGTTTCTTTGTCCAATTTTTTGAAGTAGTAAATCGGAATTGAGTGTCTTTTGGACACATCTGAAACAATATCTTCTCTCCTAATTATTTAGACAACATCCTATACAAAACTATTTTTTAAGTTTGAAATATTCTGTCTTTTGTTCTTTTTCATTTAAAGGCTCCTGTGTTCATGAGTAAGATAAATAGCATCCAAATCTAAAAGTTCATTTGTGCTTTATTTTTTTTTTTCTTTCTATTTTTAAAAGGAGAAAACTTCTTTTAGCAAATGTATTGTTAATTAAATTTATTAATTAGAAGACATATGTAGAGTTAATGATTATTAATTTGAATAATTTTCAGAAAAAAATAATTTTAAATTTAATTAAGTTATGAGTTCCTTTAGTAGTTTTTTATTAAGTTTTTTAAATAAAATTGTGACATGTAAATATTTTGAGTTACCTATCATATGGTTCCTAAAAAATTTCAATAGCATTACTTTAATTTTGAAATTTTATTGTTATCAATTTAGTCTTAATATTTAATAATTAAATATATTGTTTTAGCCATGACCTTAACTTGGTAAGAACAAAAATGATAATAATAAACTTTTGAGTTACAACTAGATTGATGCCATTATGACTAAATTGATAGTAATATATTTCACCAATATAATATATATTTTAAACATTTTTTATAACTCACAATCACAAGATTGTCTATTTTAAATAAAATTCCTTTATATATTATATTTTTATCAAAAAACATGATATCAAGATTGTATCTAAGTTTTGTTCTAATGAATAAATATTCATGAATATTAGAAATCAGTCCTATTGAGGCTTGACATATTTACTTTATTTAATCATGATTCACATAATCTATTCATCTCTTATAAATTATGTCCAACTAAAAGTTTTTCAAGACGAATAAGTGAAATTCAATTAATCCATGGTTGGTTTAATTGGTTTGATTAATCAGAGGCACATTGGAGAACCACTTCGTGTATACATGGATCTTGTACCGGAGAGAAAAAGAACAGGTCGTGAGGATATATTCATCAGTTATCATGCTGAAGATGATATACAGACAACCTATGCTGGTGCCTTCTTCCACAGTGATCGACATTACCACATTTCCTCCCATAAGAACAGTGTAAGCGATTAATTCTTCATGCTGCTACCTTACTCGCATTGATGAATTAATAACAATTTATACACTAAGCAAATGCAGTATGACATTATGAGTTAATAATTTGTGCTTATGAAAAAAATAAGTACAAACAGAAAATGGAGAGGAAAATTCACTGATAAATTATAATTCATCATCCTACATTGGTGAGAGAAATAAATTAATGATAGTTGATTGTATGTACTATATTCTAGATATCCATGTTTCTAGGGAATAATTAGTCATAATTTATGATCACCTTAGAGAATTCGATTTGTTGTGTAAAATTACACATTCTATATTAATAATCATGTATGAAATAACACATCAAAGAGAAATCCTATGTATGACGTGGATCAACCTAATTATGAGTACATGTCAATATGTCAAACTTATCTGTTAATAAAAATAAATTTAACATATATAATGCACAAACATTTAATACAAGAGGTAATAAAAACTCACTGAAGTGTGCCAATGAATCTTACCATCCAAAACATATATTTTAGTGAATTTTAATTGGTTTATTATACAAAAGTCTGGCAAGTAAAACGATAACCTAAGGTGATTTCATTATGAAGGGCCCACTCGTTGTTTATTGGTCTTCATCCCATTGTGTATCTCAAAGGAACAAGCTTGCCCACGAACTCCTATCCATGCTCCCTCACCATTCCCTTGGAAAGTGCCTTAACAATGTCAATGGCAGAAACAAGGCTCTCTCTTTTTACCCTCAATGTGCAACTTCTTCTTCTTCTTCTCCCAAATGGTGGGACCACTCACACTGTGCAATGTCGCACTACAAGTTTGTGCTTGCAATTGAGAACACATGGACGCAAAGTTATGTCACTGAGAAGCTGTTCTATGCCTTGGACTCTGGTTCTGTCCCAATCTACTTTGGTGCCCCAAATGTTGAGGACTTTGTGCCTCCACATTCTGTAATAGATGGCACTAAGTTCAGGACACTGCAAGATTTGGCTTTATATGTGAAGGCTCTGGCTAATGATTCTGTGGCTTATGCAGAGTACCATGCTTGGAGGAGATGTGGTGTGTTGGGTAACTATGGCAGAACCAGAGCCCTTAGCCTTGATACCTTGCCTTGCAGGCTTTGTGAGCTTGTTAGCAGAAAAGGAGGAAGAAATGCAGATGCCAATTGAGGTCCTTGATCAGTGTGAAAAACTCTTTAAGTAAATTGGATTTACAAAAGATATGTGGAGTAAGTTAGTTATGAAAGAGTAGATGAGTATTTTAGATATGAGTTTCATTGAAAAGTATGCCATAAGTTTACGTGTCTCTTTGTTATTGATTTGGTTTCTATATGTTTATTTTGTTGATCAGCCTACTTAAAGATATCTCCTTGTGTTTGTTTATTTTATCCAAGAGTACTTGATATTGTATGTATGTATATGATAGGAAAAATAATTAATGATTACCACATATTGGTTCATTTTTAATTTGTATTAGATATCTTACTTCATGTTTGTCAAATTTTAAGGAATGAGCTTATATTAAAATAAACTTTTTTATTATTTAATTTACCAAATTCTTGTATTTAGGGAGTGATCACTGGTCTAACCTACTTGGCTGGCTTGGTACTATCTAGCCAAATTAAAGTGGGCTAAGCTAGTTAAAAAAAGAAAAACTTGCAATGATAATACCTAGTCAAGCTAGGCAGCAGGCTGGTTGTATTGACTAGTTTATTTTAATATGACATCAAGGATATATAGTAACAAAAATTTTAACATATTTTATAAATTATAAATAGTCAAAAAAATCAAGGTCTTTCTTAAATATGATTGTCACATCTAAATGAAAAAAAAAGGGTAAAAAATATGTATTTTTAAAGTAAAAAGCAAAAAGTTCAAAAAGTTGAGATAATAAATGTGTATTTTGAAAAAAAAAAAGCTAGTATACCAACTTTGCAAAATTACCCAAATAAAAAAAAAAAGCTCCAATCAAACCATTAATCTCTCATTTATTGCTTTCTAAAATTTCACTTTCTACACCTATGTTTTTTTCTTATTTCCTCCCTAAACCCTTTTTTTTTAATTTTCACTACATATATCTCATAAAGATGTATCAAAACAAAGTATCATATATCCAAAATATTATAAAAATATAAGTATTTGAAATTTCAAAGTCTTTCCAAAAAAAAAAGCAAAATCTAGTTTAGGTCTAGATTGGCCAACCCAACCCGATTTCAAATTGGGTTAGATTTAGGTTGGGCTTGGCCTCAGGCCAATTTTTTTTTAGCTTAATTCCTAGTTAAAATCCAACTTGTATACATGTGGCTTTTGGTTTTATAGTTTTTCTCAATGTAATGTTTAACTTATTTATTTTTCTACAATTTGCATTTACATATTCTTAGTCAAAAAATTCAAAATACCAATAGTCTTCTGTATACATTCTTTTTTTTTTTTTTTTGGTCTCCATTAAGTATTAGCAATTTGGCTTAAGAGACATATATTTGAATTAAGACCATATTGATGAAGAATAATTATATTATTCATATAAAGGGATTGAAAAGAAATAATCAAATTAAAAAAGATCTTTTTTCATATTTTAAGAACCAAAATATGACGTGGTCATATTTTATATGAATTTTATTGAAGGATTGAAAGTTGAAAGAGTTATATGCTTTAGGTTTAACGATTTTTTAAGGCGAAGTTAAAATTTATTCATCATCACTTGTCAAGAAAAGATTGATCAACTTTACTATCATAGTGCCATAAGTCTTTTCTATTCTGGTTACTTTAACACATTTTTCGTGATTGTTATCATTTTAAAAAGGATTTGGTTATGAAGAGTGAAGAGGTTAACCTCTCTAAGTTTTCTATTGTCTTAAGATTTATACACTTATTTCAAAACTTTATACTAAATAAAATTTCATGATTGCGCATACATTTTGAAACACAATTGAACAGCTAAAAGGCCGATATCTTTATATCCCTTTTTTTGGGGGGGGGGGGGGGGGAAAGCAAACCAAAACCATCCTTCAATCAATTGGCTAACTCTTAAATAAGTTTGACCAATTAGAACCATTATTATAGATTGCAATAATTTGGATTATTAATCAATAATTATAGTTGGCTCATTAAGCATTTGCTGTTTCTTATATCACATTCACTTTTTGTGTCCTTTTGTCCTTAATTATGTATTGGTACTTGCAAATTTGTCAGGCACTCTCTTTTTCAGTTACCATTTGACCAATGATCAATTTCATTAGTCAAATCTTTTGTTTAATTGCGCATACTATTAATGTAAATTAATATTTTAATCTATGAATTGCTATGTCATATAGCTTTAAAAATTAGTAAATATTCTTTAAAATACCGTACTCTATTGAGTAACTTAGAGAAACATAACTTTCAATGGGTAACTTAGAGATGACAAAATGACTAACCTCCATGGAGTTTATTTTTAAAGACTAATTTGTACGTTCATTAATTTTCAAAAACCAAATTATTAATTTACTCATTCTATTTAATTACTTAGAATTGCTTTGTGGCCTATATGCTCAAACAATGAATGCTGGAGGAGGAGGAAAGAACAAGAAGAAAGCAGTAAAAGAGGTCAAGGTACTTTCATGGAAGGATAAGAAGGAACTTGCAGATAAGGAAGCAGATGTCTTAAGAAAGGACATAGGAGACCTTGAAACATGGGTACTTCCTCCTTTTGCTTCCTTCTCACTACAAGTTTCCTTCAATTTCCAGGCTCTTCGGGCAAACCGAAACTTCTCAACCACTTAAAGGTTTTCTGCTTCTGTATTCTTTCACAGGTTGATATGATACACTCCATGAACGATCAGCAGGTGAAGGAATATCTTAAGAACAGACCTGATGATTTGAGGACCAAAAAAGGCCAAAAGAGCAAGACAAGGGTAAGAGAAAGGATTAGAAATTTGCAGGATATAGATTTTTCCTTTCTGTACTAAATTTTCAATCAGAATAAGTTGAATATATATAGTAGAGCTTTCAAATATGGGTGTGGTTATTATACTGCAGGTCCAATGCACTGGGAAGTCCAAGTCTTCAACTTGTAATAGGATAATGGCTTCGGTTTGGAAGTTCCACAAGGAATAGAATCCACAAGGCAATCACTTTGGTTTCTTTGGACTTTGAACTTCTAGATAGGATGATGGGGCAATGTTTGCGTTTTGCATGTAACTGCTGGTTCAAATGAAATTTAGAATTCAAATGTGCTGCAGAAAACATTTAATGCTCTTCTAGTTTTCAACAGAGAGCCCATTGAGCGCTCTAAGGATGAACTGCCACCCATTGGTGGTAAAATTGGATTCGGTTTTAAAACAAAAAGTACAAAACTTGGGTAAAATTCATTAAGGTTTTTCATTAAAAGCATCAAATGTAGAGTACCTTTTTTTTTATTAGATCTAATCATGTGATGCTAAGATATGAAAAAAGATTTACTTATCATATTTTTATTAAAACACTTGATAATGAACACCTAAAAACTATACTCAAGTTTTATTAGACGAAATATTTTTAGATAGATCAAGCCTATGATACATTTAAACACATTAAGTATGCCTTTCAATGAGATTCATGTCTCGCATTCTTATATTTCTATGTATAATTAGTTTGATCGTGGACTGAATTTATGCCAAAATGTCTCTTTTAAAATAGCACAAATGGCCTAAACATTAACTGCATTAGGTGTCTGGCAAAGTTTTCTGCACATGGCCACTTTCACTAGAGAATTTCAAGGGGGAAAAAAAGGGGGTTAAAGAAAAGAAAAGAAAAGAGTTACTTGACAAATAGATAAAACAAAAAAGGATTGAAAAACTAAATACTTGGGGGCCCCACTATCCTCAGACCACTTGTTCTAGAGATAAATTAATGGTGATCACAGCAAAATGTGTCAATATAATGAGAAACTAAAGCTAATGCAGGAAGTTATATAGCTTATAATGTTTAAACAGCACTCGGGTAAATTAAAAGTATGAAGGTTCAAAGCCTTGGCAACATAGTTTTCGACTTCCACAACTACTTGACTATTCATAAGAAATGCAGTAAATGTTACTTTCATCTGTGAACTGCCAAAAGTTCTCACGGTACCAATTTCCCTTATGCACACTTTGAAAATAATACATCGTCATCATCAACAATTTATAGTGTAATCTAGATTCACTAAGAGGGGTCAAAAGTAAAAGTGGAATGAAAAAAAAAAAAAAACACTTCATGATTTTTTATTATGGGAGCTGAGCCTGCTATGTAATCTATTTTTATAACTTTGCTCGGTAAAACAAGAAATTTGCCTCTATACAGTCGCAAGGCCTGTGTGACCAGAATTTAATCTATCACTAACATGCAGTCCTACAATTTCAGCGAAGAATTCAACCTAGCTTCTTGCATTTCTTCCGCCTCTCCTGCTAACAGCCTCACATAGCCGGCATGGTAATGTATCAAGGCTCACCGCTCGGGTTTTTCCATAGTTACCCAACATACCACACCTTCTCCATGCGTGGTATTCTGCATACGCCACTGGGTCATTAGCTAGGGCCTTCACATAAGAAGCCAATTCTTCCAACGAGCTGAATGTTGCACCGTCTATTACTGAATGTGGAGGGACGAAATCCATGACATTTGGTGCACCAAAATAAATTGGAACTGCGCCAGAGTCTAAGGCATAAAATAACTTCTCTGTCACGTAACTATCTGTCCAAGTGTTTTCAATTGCAAGAACAAATTTGTAGTGAGACATGGCACAATGTAAATGATCCCACCATTTTGGGGTAACGTTGGCATCATTTGCACACTCAGGGTAAAATGATAGAGCCATGTCCAGACCACCAACATTATTCAGGCACTTCCCAAATGAATGGTGAGGCAGCAAGCTGAGGAGTTTCTTGGCAAGTTCATTCCTTTGAGAAAGGCATCGTGATGAAGACCAATAGACAAGTGTATCCTGGAAATGACAAATTAGGTTAATACCAATAGACAATAGTATCCTAGAAACGAAAAATTAGGTCAAGCTACTACAAGCTCTTCTATATTATTTAATCTTGTCATTCTGATTTGCTCTTATATGACAAAATACTTACATTATTTTTATAAGGTGAGATGTGGTAGTTTCGACCATTGTGAAACAGAGCACCGGCATAAGTTGACTGGACATCATCTTCAGCATGATAACTGATATATAGATCCTCTTGACCAGATCGCTTTCTCCCAGCTTCAAGATCCATGTACACACGAAGTGGTTGTCCCATGCGTCTCTAAAATCAAAAGAAGCAGGCATGAAAAAGTGAGCCAAATGGAATCTCACACAGTACATTTATTATCAACAAAATGAAGTCCTGAAAGCCCACCATGAAATGAGGAGAAGCATTTATGAAGGTAAGAGATTATGTTAACAAATAAATGTCTAATAGGCAAGAAAAGAAGAATTACACCATCGAGATGCAATCCAATCAATAAAAGAAGGCAAAGCTAAGGCCTTAAATACATAAAGGTTCAACCTTCAAAGATATTCCCAATCTTGGTTAGACCATGTATACCATGTAACACACAACCGAAAAGCATTTCTACTATTGCAACCTCTACGCCTCCTGAAGTAAGCATTTCAGATAAGCCAATAACTTCAAAACAGTTGTAAACATCATCCAATAATCTCTGGCCAAGAAGATGATCAATGCAGGCAACAAAAGCTTAACATTTTTACCATAGGGCATATGTGTTTATCACTTTCAATCTCAAGTTTCCTGACATTGAAAAGCCTGTATCTCAAGTAAAACAACACTATAAGTACTATGGCAATTACAAAGAAACATAGCTGTCATGGGGCAACAGTTGGGTCCATAAGTCTTATGATTTCATTAACAAAACATTCAGAACCTGGCAGTTTGCTTTAGAACTCCATTTGTTACAAGTATAACTAAAGTTGAAACATTTTCAAAAAGAATTCAAGTATACGGATATATAGCAGCTTTTTAAACTCTCTTATCTGATTTCTTGATGTAATTAAAATCCCAAGTAACCCTAACTTTAATTTTGTAAGTTATAAAATTTTTCTTCTTCACCTCCTTTACTTCCATTATAGAACTTAATTACATTCCAACTTATAAATCAAATTTACAAATATTTTTCTCCTCAGTTCCTAAAAGGTTCAAGTCATGAATCATCACTGTCAAAATTTCCTGCATCCTTACATATATGCGGTACACATGGAAATGAAGGGTTAATGACAGAAGCATACTGAGTGATAATGCTGGGATATTGTGTGTAATGTAATTCCAACGAGTACAAAGAGGGAAAAAAAATAAAGAAAAGGACTTCTTAATTGTTGACGCTCACCTAAACTTGATCTCTAAGAATAGAAACATTAGAATCAAAATAGCATGTGTTCTTCAGTTCAACGAAATCCTAATCCCAGCAAGAATTGGAGTCCAGTAGTCCTAAGAAGCACCAATGGTCCCATACTAACACATACGCGGGACACGATACTATATGGACAACTCTTCAGCTAAACATGAACTCTAAGAGCAGAAACGTTAGAAACACAACTGCATGTGCACAATTCAACAATATCCGAAGTTCAGCAAGAATTGGATTCCAGCAGATCTAAGAAGCATCAGTGGTTCCATACTGACACGGGAAGCACAACATGATAAGATGTATATAACTTAAGAATACAATTTGAAGTATCGTGTCATATAGAGTGTTGGATACGTGTTAGACACATACAACTTGGCTTTTAAAGTATCTGTGCTTCGTCGCAGCAGACTAAAATGCTTAATGGCTGAGGAGATCACTCCGTCAATTGCGCCATCACTAAGTCATGATTATTGCCCTTCTTAAACAGATTATATTCAAATTACGCATCAAAATATGTTGATCGTAAGGAAAACTAGCATATCCACTTTCAGCTAATCTAATAGAAATCAAAGAACGTTTTCAATCAAAGACCTACCCGAATCGGCGGCCTAGTCGTTTCAAACAACAACGCGTCAGGCTTGTCCGCAAGAACCGACGATTTAGTCCACAAACAACTCAACCCACATCGGCAGGAGTACAAATTATCTAAATTATCGGGAATCCAAGTCCACCCTTTTACCAAAACGCTGACGTGGTTCAATTTTAAGCCCTCACATTCCGATTCACCACCAATCTCTTGCAAAGGAGAAGAACCCATCGACTTATTCGGCTTGGTCCCATCGTATCTCTCCTTGAACCTGGAACAACCCACCTGGGAATCCCATTTTCTGAAGGCGCCCACCAGATCGGCGAACGCTTCTGGCGTGGCTTTGGTCACTGAAGTAACGAGATCATTGAGGGGTTGAACAGAGGGCGATACAGGGGGAAACGGGAGAAAACCGGAGAAGAAGAGTATGAAGAAAGTGAAACCCAGTATTAATGCGACGGTGAGGGTGTTAATGGGTTTCTGCGACATGGTGGTGGGGGCAAGATCGGGAATGGGATATGCTATATCTCTCTCTGCTCTATAGAGAGAAAGCTGAGAGGGAGAGAGAAAGGGCCAGAAGATGCATGAGAATGGAGTCCAAGGAGTCGAGTCCAAAGCCAGCGGTCTTGTTCGTCGCTACTATTACATTACTTGCAGTCAGTTTGGTGGAATAGTCCTCTCACCCAGCGGGACGAGAAGAAAAATTAAGATAGTATTTTTCAAAATGTTTACTTTAACCAACCAAGGAAAATTATCCAAGGGAGGCACGTTTGTCTCCTCGCTCGGGTAGTATGACAATTTTGAGAATGGATATTTTTACATTGGAAGGATAGGAATCTTCCTAAGTTTGACCAAAAATTTTATTAATAAATTTAGTGAAAAATAAACACAAATAACTTGTAGTTACGTTTGATCATCATAAAATGAGCTAATACGATTGTAATGGGTAACCTTCTTTATTCGAACGACTCTCTAAGGGCTCGTTTGTCATGAGGGGCTAGATTTTGATAAAATGAAAATAAAAATAAAAAAAAATTTTGTACTCTATAATTATAATAAAAAAAATAAAAATATTTTTATTTTTTTATACTTACATAAAAATGACATAAAAATAAAATAAAAAGAGAATTAAAATATTAAAATATTTTTAATAATTATAAAATATAATAAAATATTTTATTTTTAATTATCAATAATAATAATAATAATAATAATAAATAATAAATAATAAAATAACATGTTAATTTAAAATTTTTTTTAAATTTACTTTTAATAAAAAAAATTATTTAAAAAAGAACAAAATAATTTTAATATTTTTTCTCTTACTCAATAAAATTCTCTCTTACTCAATAAAATTTTCTCCCATTGCATAACAATGAAATGTACTCTATCATGTTTCTCCCATGTTAGTGAAAATGTTGTCTTCCGGCAAGAGGTCTTGCCTACCAAACAAACTTTTCTCTCGATTCCACCTCATTTCTCCTTCTATCACTCAACTCTCCCGCAACCAGACGGGACCTAAGTGCTAGCCTCTTAAATCCAAGGACTTTCTGTGTTTTGATCAACGAACCAAGGATGCCATTAGTTTTCATTGGTTGCCAATGATGTAAAGAGGGAAGTTTTGTCACTGAAAGATTAGGGACACATAGCGATCGGAATCACTTTTCGAAGGCAAAACAAGAGCACTAGCGTGCATCCTTTAAAATGACGTCGTTTCATGTATCAACCCAAGTCATCCATTTCATCATTGAGGCTCTCCGTGCCATGCGGGCTGAAAGGTCAAAATGCATTGTTTCAGGTTTAACGAAATGGTGCATTTTGACCCTGTTATGCTGAAGGAGGTGAGGTTCATCTCCACTGTCTGATTGAAGCAAATCTCGGTTGGCCATTTGAAGACCTTAAAGCACATTGGTTTGTGTGCATTTTCAACCCCGAACCATGTTTCTCTTCTCACTTCATCCTGTTCCCATCTGGTCCTATTCTTTTGGCGTAAGAAAGCAAATTTTTTTTTACAGGAAACGTCAGTTGCAAGGCGGGGTTTCAAATGACGCATGATCAACCTTTGTCACTCATCTTGTTGCCTACCACTTGCTACAATTTGCCTCATATCTAAAATCAATTTTTATGCAATTGGAATCTGATCTAAGGAGGGAGAGACATTCTTGAAGATCCTTGCATGAGGGACTGAGAATTTTTTTTTCCTTTTCACCTGTGTAGTGAGTGAGTGAGTTTTTTTTTTCTTTGTGGCTATTTGTATATTATAAAAGATTACTGCATCTTACACTTGAAGAAAATGAAATATTATTTGGGGATAATCTTTAAAAAAAAATGTTTCCACTTTCGCAATATCAATAATAGCTACTAAAAATAGTAGCAAATATAAAAGTTGGGTAGTCTTTCTATAATGATAGTTAAAGAAGATAGGTTTCACTTAATCTATCCAATTGGGTTGAAATATGAGATTAGTATCCATTGTTAATTTACAGCATTTACTTTGACCTGTGATATAAAATAAGATGTTGTCAATATTTTTAAAATTAAATTAATTATTAAATTAGTGAAGGCACCAATTCGAAGTTTAAAAATTTGTGGTTAAATCGGTGATAATTATATATATATATATATTAAATATTAAAATTTTAATGTAACAAATACATATTACTAAATTTTAAATATTTAATTACTAATTTCATGTATCTTAAAATGTTTGCAAAGTTATTTTTAATTAAAAAATAAAAATTAGTCATGATTAAAATTTAAAAGTATTTAATTCTAAGTTTATGGGGTTTCCAAATTATATTAAAATTATATTTATCATTAAAAAAAACAAAAAAGCAAAGGCTTTAGAAATCATAAATTGAAAAAAATAATTCATCAAATGAAAAAAATGTAACCAAATTAAAAATATAGTTATAAATAGTATATATATTAGTTTAGATGTTTTTATATATTATATATGATATATATAATTATGTATTATATTATTTCATTGAGATGTTTATATATATTAAAACATGTGTCATATTATTGAAGGATATTTATAATTTAGATGATAAAAAGGTTTGACATTTGCTGAAGGGTTGCATGTTCAAGTCTTGACTGCTAATATAATGAAATGACAAAAGTCTAAGTATATTTGTGTGCATAATGGTAGAAGTGGTCTCTATATTAAATACTATTTATTCAACTAGGTTTTTAGCCCTTTTTTGTAAAAAAAAAATTAATATTATCATTTGATTAGAGTGAATCAAACTATAAAGGAATATATATATATATATGGTTTGCATCCTCTTCCCTACCTGATGCACACTGGTTGCACATTGAATGACAATACATATAGAATTACTTAGAAACAACATAACTTTTGTATATTGCATATGGTATTTAGAAGTTAAAAACCTTGACATAGTATATTGTACATTGACACCTCTATTTGCCATTTTTTGCTATTTGTTAGCTATAAAAACTTTATATATTGTATATAGGTAAGGTGATGTGGCTTAGTCCTATAGAACTAGAAGAAAGAAGACAATGCAAAAAATTAGGACTATGCAAGGCCTAAAAGGCCTGGTGAATCTAGCCTAGCCCAAATTGTTCAGGTTGGGTCGGGACAAGAAAAATTTTTAAAAAGGGATAGATAGGGAAGGAGAATTAAGGATGGAACATCGGGTCGGGATAGGTCTTGGGATTAGTCTTCCAATCATCTTGTCCTGGCCCAACCTAATATATATAATAAAATATTTTTAAAAAAAACTTTTTTGAGGTCTTGACTTTTGGCTAGCTGATGGACCATCATTAATCATTTGACCTTCCCTGCTCCCTCACCATCAGATGTATAATGCTATGCACAAACCACAAATGGCACTGCCTCCTTTAGATCCAAGATTTAATGGCAGACAACACTCTTACAGCCTTCCCTGTAGTCTACATAGAAGTTTGCCTCTCTTAGTGACTTGCTCATGACTCAATCTCTCCCTTTCAAGTCTTGCCTCTCCTTCATCTTCCTTTTCAATCTCTAGTGAGTCTAGTCTATATCTAGTGGTTTGTTCACCCTAGATGAATTTTGGCTTTTAGAAGCTTTAAATTGATAAAGTTCTGCTTCTACAGTATGATGCTACTAAAGGAGCATGCAGGATCTTCCTCTAGCCTAGCACCTTTTAAACCCTTGTCAGTTGGCAACATAAGTGATGTAGTTAAGGCTTCAAGGACCACAAAACCTAGGGAAATAGTTTCTAGTTTTGATAGGAATGTAACTGATAACATAAATACTCTTGGGAGGCCTACTCCCACAAGGCCTTAGGAGCAGAAGTACAGAAACAACAGCTATGGAGTTTTTTTTTTTTTAAGTTTTCTTTGTCTCCTTTCAATCTTTTCCTTGTTCATTTATTTCCACAAATCTTTTGACTTTTCTTGTATTGTGCAATTATAGTTCTACACTGAATTATAATTCTAGATATGGATTTGGAATGTATGGATCTTACGGTAGATTAGGAGGAAATATGGTAACAGTATGTATAGGGGAGGATACAATGGGCTTTATAGATCATCTAGTGGGATATATGATGGTGTAATGTATAACAATGGCTTTGGTGGCCCAATGGGTGGTTATGGCATAGGTGGTCAAGATCTTAATGATCCATATGGTGCTCTTCCATTTCCATCAAGATTTTAGATTTCTATTTTTTGTGTGGTAAGCCATATAATGCTTTAGCTAATTTCATTTCCTCCAATAAGGATATGCATAACTGACCCTAGCTCTTGTATCTCCCACTTTGGGTTATTAGATCATGAAGTTATATAAATCTTTGTTGTTGACAATTTATTGCACATTTTAGTTTATATATATATATATATATATAATTTTTTGTCTCTTTCTTGTGAATAACCGTTACTTAGTACAATCCATGTTTTCTTTGTATGCTAAAGTGCTAGAACAATAACTTTGAACCTTATGTTTGAGTTATGAATTCGATATATTAATTGGAAGTGCCATTGAGTCATGTGTCAAGCTACAATAGATTGGGATAATATTATTGTTTTTAGTTAGGCTAAAGACCTGATATGTGAACATTATTAGGAATTAGGAGTACAGGGTCATTAAAAAAAAGCAAAGGAAAATGAACTTAATGTTTTGTTTACCCAACTCATTCACTGTTAGCTTATTTTACCATTCTCTCTCTTCCCCAACCCCACCTTCTTTTTTTTTTAAATTAAAAGAGTAAATTTGATCATTCATTTTTTATCTTGTCTTAGCCCCAAGATAAGACTGAGGCCATGAATTTAATCCCAAAATCTAAATCAAGATGAGCCACAAGCTAACACTATTCCCCACTCAGCCCTACTCGTCTTGTCCCATGCACAATCCTACAAAAAGTCTAATTACAATGAAACAAATGTAAAGTAATATATATTTTTAGGTTGTGTCATTTTTTTATCTTTTGAAAAACAAGAATTTGAATTACTTTGTCCTAATTGTTTTTTAGGAATTATTTTATGGAAGGTGATTTGACCCTTAGAGTTGGACTAAAATTTGATAGCTTAGATAGAGCATGGAAGTGTTCTATTAATTACGGTGGGAGAATGGGATTTAGAGTTAGAAAATGTAATGGAAGCAAGAGTGCAAAAAATGGCTCCATAACTTCACACAAATATGTATGTTACAAAGAAGGTTTACGAAGACCAAACAAAAGGAATTTTAAGACAACTAATCATTGGTTAAAGAGTAAGATCAATTGTAAAGTGAGAATAGCTATTAAATGTATGAGTGAAAAATATAAGATCAATGAATTTGTGGAGAAGCATGATCACCTACTCTATCTTTCAAAGACGGTCCACATGTTAACATCTCAATGAAAATTAATTGATGTTCAAGCTTATGAGATTGAATTAGTATAGAAATTTGGGTTTTAACAAAAAGAAACTTTTCAACTAATGAGTACACACATCAGAGGAAAAGTAACCTTGGTTACACTCATGAGGATGCAACAAATTATCTTAAGTCTAAAAGATAGTGAAATATGGTGTATGGGGAAGCTGATTATTTCTTGCAATATTTCTAACAATAGTTATCTGAAAAGCCCATCATTTTATTATGCATATTAGATAGATATAGAAGAACAAATAACAAATGTCTTTTGGGTTAAGGCAAGAATATTACTTGACTATACCTATTTTAGTGATATGATAGCTCTAAACATAACTAACAGTGCCAACTAAGATCATAGATCGCTTGCAATAATTTTGGCTTCAATCATTATAAAAAAAGGTAATTTTTAGGGTAACATTGCTTTATGATAAAACCACAGAATCATTTAAGTGGTTACTTGAATCTTTTCTGGAGCCACACCAAAAGAAAAAGCCTCTCACTCTTTTTTCCCAATCAGGGTGAAGCAATGGCAAGAGTATTGTCCAAGGTCATTCCAAAGATGAAGTATAATCATGCACGTGACATTTAATGCAAAATGGTTTCAATCATCTTATCAACTTATTGAATGAGGGCTTAAATTTTTTGAGGGATGATGCATGTTCAAATATGTGGAGGAAAAACAGTATGAGAAGGCATAGAGTGAATTGATATATGATTATGAGACACATGAGAACATATGGCTCAGTTCATTTTACAATATAAAGGAGAAATTGGCTACTTGTCATATAAAAGACAAAAGAAACTATTACACTTGGCATGTAGAACACACAAGTGGCTAAAAGCGTGAATGTAGATGTTAGAAGTTACACGAAACTTGGCTTAGACATTAATAAGTTTTTCAATCAATTTGAATAGGTTGTTAAGGATAAGCAATATAATGAGTTAAGGCATGATTATAAGTCTTGACAAAAATTGCCCAGGTTGATTGTATAGAGTGTGCTCATACTATATCAACTAGCTCAAATTTGTACAACCTTTTATCTTTGACTTATTCTAGTAAGAATGGGATAAATTTGTTGTTGCTTGCATTAAACATAAAAATGAGAGTGGACCAATGCATGTATATGTTGTTGGCTTGATTAATGAAAAGGGAGAATAGAGAGTTTCCTATCATCTTAGTGTTACTTTTTTTTAAAGCATACACGCAAGTATACGTATCACAACAGTAATAAAGTGATGAATAGAGTATCGTTCCCACGAGAATTTGTCACTAAGATAATTGCTAAGTACTAAAATTGTGCACCTTAATCTAAATAAAGCCAACAATAAAAGATGATATGAAATTAAACTAAACTAAAGATATAAAAAAATGAGAGACACAATTCTAGATGAAATTGAAAAGCAAAATGATTTGGGATTATGACTCCCTCTAATATTTCATATGAACTAATTATCTCTCTTCATCTTGTTCTTAATGTCATTAATAGTTTAAGACTCTAATTTACTTATAAGTATCTTCCGAATTACATATAGGTATTCCCCTAACCAATTCATAATTTCTTATGCAATTAATTTAGAAGATCCATCAAGAATAAGTCCTAATGTGACTATGTGAGGTCGATAGGTATATTCCTATCCCACAAGCGAATCAATCCACTCAATTGTAAGTTTCATGAACTCACACTACCTAATCCATGGTCATGTCCTAAATTCCTTTTCCAAGTTCATTTAGGCTACCCAAATTATCTAATGGTTTCCACATACTTAGAAGCATGAAACACAAGGATTAAGTAATTAAATCATATCATTAATTTCAAATAAAGAGAGTAATTGCAACATATTACAAGTTAGAGTTTATCATAATCCCAAATCAACAAGTTTAGCTCATAATTACAAGAAATAGCAACATCAAGAGCAAAGCATAAACTCAATGGGTAAAAAAATACAAAGAAAAGAGAGGGAATAAGAGAAAAGCAAATTTAATTGGTGAATCTTTCTTAAACCCAAGCTTCTTTCAGGGCATTTGAAGCTTTAAACCCTTTATTCTCCTCTCCAAAACTTTCAAAATGGCGGCCTCCCCTCGAAGAAGTGTTGGAAGCCCTTTAAAACCCTAAAAAATGCAGCAAAAAAAGTGCGTTTTGCATTTTTTACGAACTGCGCCGTGGCAACGCTCAAAATTCGCCACAGCGCAAATAAATTTCTTTCAACAATGGTGAAAAGCGCCATGACGCAAAATTTTACGCCGCGGCCAAGTAAACTTCTGTTTCTCCATACGCCGTGGCGCTTAGTGTTATCACCGCGACACTGAATTTTCTTCAGCAGCGGTTTTGAGCGCCATCTTTTGCTCTTTTGTCTTTTCTTCTTTGTTTCTTCCTTTTTTTTTTTTTTTTTTTCTTTTTGATCATTTTCCAACAAATCTTAATACTTGTTCTTTGTATTTCAAAAATTATAAACTTGTTTCTTTATAATTGTAACCCTACAAAAATATAAAATTTATCTAATTAATATTTATAATCTACCAACAAAGATTAAATAATTTAGCAATATAAAGATATAAATAAAAACACAAAATACAACTTAACTAAAACAGAAAAAAAAAAAAAGATCAAAAGTGAAGAAATAAAACTAAAACTTACTAAATACTAACTTAACTAACATTTATTAATTTTATAAATAAAAACATAAAATAAATTCAATATGTATATGATAAGTCCTTTAAAATATTAAAAAAATTATGACAATTTAAAACTTATCACTTAGGTTCTAGTCAATTACCTGTAATTGTCAAAAGTTCAAAACTTAAAGTATATTATATTGTCACGCTTTGAAGGTGTTTAATGTGCTTGATGTAAAAAAACTTCCTAATCAATACATTTTAAAAAGGTAGATAAGAAAAGCACAAAGTGGCATGATACATGATATTAGGGGAAAAGATATTGAAGCAGATCCTAAGTTACAGATCATGCAGTTGCATAGACAACTCTATGTTATACTTATAAGATTAGCAACAGATGTGGCTAATTCTCTAGAGGCATTCGCATTGGTGCATAAAGATGTGCAAGAATTGAGCAAGCAAGTTACAGAGCTACATTTAAAGCAATAGGTTCTAAATAATGGTGGCAATGCTTCCACGACACTGCTAACAAAGTGCATTTCATAAGGCACTAGATTCAAGTAGTAAGATGGCATTAGGAGAAAGAACAAACTAAAAAGTTGTCTCAAGCGTCAACTAAAAAAGTAAGAATAACTTAGTCAGAGCATCATAGAGTTAACAATCTATAGTGTGAACATATATGACCCCATCTTGTTCAACACCCTATTATGTGATTAGTGTTAAAGAAGTATTGATGTTACCTTTCTCTTTTAAGATGATCAATTGAAATATGAAGTTTCTTGCTTAGCACCTCCAATACTATATGCTTGCCCTTCAACAGATGAGGGTGTACATACTTACCTTATACTGTTAATGGTAAGAACAATTAACTTATATGGTGTTGCTAGATAATTGTTACCAATGTTTTGATTGGTCTTTTTTTAAAATATAGGCCTTAGATGATTGTCCAATGTCGTCACTTAAAACATTAGAGTTCAATGGATAAATATCACAAGGTACATGGTTATAATTAAATGACAACTTTGTAAAAAAGGCAAGAAATAAATCAATTTTATTACAATTAATATTCTCATTACATTGAACTCTTTATGATAACCTATGGTAAGACCTAGTATAGGTTCCTATTCTTGCTCATTATATTCAATTACATGTAGCATTTTCAATATGTAATACAAGTCCTTACTCTTATTCATTGCTTTATTTTGCTTCATTTAGCTTGTCATGTTCCTATTCATTGCTTCACCAGGGTGGTTAAGTGACCTTTTCCTCTTTACAAATATAAGTTCAGAATGCAAACTTGTAGGAAGCCATTAGGATGTTCAAACCCTTGATAGCAACTTCTAGTGATTAACAATAGTGATATTAAAATTGGTAGCATTTCCTCAATAGTCAAAGTCCATATTAGAAAGTATTTCCTCAGCATTCATAGTCCATCTCAGTTTAAAACTACATACAAAAACATAAATAGTCCGTATTAGTTTAAGGCTATGTGCAAAACAAACAAAACTACTCCATCCTCGTATTGATAATCTTATTTAAAATCCCCTATTTAAAAAGATAATCACACTAATAGCAATGGTAGAAAAGAACACATAGTTCCTGCCAAACCAAAGTAAAGAATGTGTATAGGTGCATATCTATGCCTAAACAAATACCTAAATAACCAAACCATCAGAGCATGGAAAACAAATGACCAAAACCTACACCTAAGATTGTGCTTGAACAAAATCAAATAAAGAGTTACAAAAATTTAGAAGTTTCCCACTACAAGCTAGTTGAACATCTTTCTGACCAACCTGTAGTTAGAAATTTCTAACTGAACGTTAGTTGAAAAATTGTGACATTCAATCAGAAATTTTTGACCAAAAGAGAGTAGGAATTTTTTACTTTTCAATTGGAAAATTGACAATTTTTTTATTTTTTAAAACTTAATTTTAATTTTTTACTATTTATTTAAATTATCATTTTTTGTATTAAATATTATATCTTTCTACTATATTTTAACTTACCATTTATGGAATTTATAATTATTAACATAAATATTAAATATAAGTAATTTTGTATTAATTTTTAATAATAATTAATTCTTATTAAATATATTTTTCCCAAAATTAAATGTATTATGCAATGATGAGTTGGATAACTTGGATCAATACATAAAATGATGCCATTTCAAGAAATGCATGCCAATGCTCTTATTTTGCCTTTACAAAAAATTTAAATGCAGGACGCATAGCCACACACCACCACTAATAAGAATAAACATTCCATGCAACATTCCTTAAAAGGTCCACTTTCTAGCTCTTGTTTGCAACATCAACACCATCATCAAAATTAAAATTCACCAATCTAATGGTTTGAAAATTTTTAGACCTATCAACCTTTGCACACACCAACACACACTACCCTTTCTCTTGACATGTGATGCCTACAAGCACAGTAAGTTTTTTTAGCCTCTTAATCTTTTTTTAAAAAATTATTTATGTCATTTAGATTTTTTTTGTTCATTCTTATGTTAATTTTCCTTTGTTTAACTTGATTTGCCATCTAGATATTTTATAATTCCACCCTTCTTGCCCTCAACTCGTCTTAGAAAGTAAGTTTGAAAGTTGTCGCCTTTCCCTTCTCATCTTACTTCTTCCTTTCTCCTTTTCCCTTTCCCTTCTTTTGTTTTACTATTGTTATATAAATAAATATTCTCAGTTCTATCTTCCTACGATGGATTTAAAGAACATCTTTCTATCTTTTTAGTTTCTCTGCAAATCTATTATTTCTTCTATGTTTTTCATTTTTGACAAATCAAAATGCTGTATAATCTTGTGTTCTATTTCAATGTCAGATCAAACTGTTTTTCATCCCCACCGTAGTGTGTATATTCCCTTCATAGGGTGTCTTCATCCCCTCTAAGGTGGAATTTCAAGACTAGTTTTTTGAAGATATTAATAGTTTCAATATGCAAATGAAACAAATGTAATACTAATAATATAACACTAAAAATGGTGTTGTGTTTTCATCTAGAAAAATGGATCAGCAGAGCTCTTAGCCACATTATAGATTAACAAAAAGATTAATGTTTACATTTTATTATTAAACCAAAATTTTTCAAAATTGTTATAAGTGTCATTGGACTTTCTATTAATGTTACATTTAGGCTTTTGGATATTTTATAAAAAAAATAAAAAATAAAAATAGACATAAACAAATGGAGGGAGTGAAGAAAGCCCAATCACATGAGGCCTATTTAAACTTCAAATTATCTCTATTCTTTTTTAATTGTCTTGTGTAAAATACACGATCTAAATTCACATCAAAGTAAGGAAGCATTTGGTATACTGTTACTTACATTCTTTAGTATCTTAGATAACATGATATAAGTTGTTGTCATATTTAAGATTTATATATTTAATATAATAATTAAAAATTGTGATAAAAAAGAATACAATTAGCATATTATAAAAGTTAATAGAAATATAGGTAGTGTGAAGGTAAAGCTCTTTAGATATTTGTTATTAGGTTGTTTAATAAAAAAATAATATGTGAAAGTTTTTCAAAGATCCAATTATGTAGTATTAAGTTATAAAAATATCAACTTATTTTTTTATTAAACACCTTAAAATAAACACTTAAAAATTATACATAAATTTTTTTATTGTTTATTCTTATTGTTCAAAGTGGTTACTTTAACCAACCAAGGAAAATTATCCCAAAGAGACGTTTTTATTTTCTTTACTTTTAGTAGTATGACAAATTTAAGAATTGATATTTTTACATTATCATTGTCACATTTATTTTTATACTTATTTTTATTATTAATTTAATATAAATAACTTTTATATAAAAAATGGTATACACAAGAGGAGGTATATAAATTGTTAAAAAAAAAAAGACTCACTCTACTTTGGAGTAAGAAACTTTTAACTACATTATTTTCTCACATTTTGTTATTATTTTAAATATTACAGCCATTTATTATCTCATTTAAGATTCACATATTGGATTTGATAATTAAAATTTGTTTAATGATATAATTAATATTTATAAATTTAACACAAATTTAAATAAAATAATTTGAGGATATTTCTATATAAAATTTTAAATAAATTAATGATTTAGTTCATGAAATATTATTTTATTTTTAATTTGATTATCTAAAGATACAATTTTTCAATTTAATCCCTCTAACCAAATGGTCTTTTTGTTAGACAAAGTTGCAAAAACTTAATAAACGAACATAGCATAATTTAAAAGCCCATATTGGTATTAATTGATGAACTTGATTTGTCTAGGTGTGTCATTTTCTCTTACATGATATCTTTTAATTTGATTTATATCATTTTACTTGACAAGATGAGCATTGAGAAATAAAAAAACATTGCTATTTGGGAAAAATACACTTTGACAAGTCAAAATTATCAATTAATGCTCACGTAGACTCCTATTTTATGTCATGTTTGTTAGGAAACATATGACTACAAGGGAGTCATAAAAATATAAAAGAATTATTAGAAAATTGTAGAGTGATGGAATAAGAAAATTACAATAGAAGGCTTTGAAATATATGCTAAACACACTATTTTTAAAGTAATATTTTCTCTAACTAGTTACTAGAAAGTACAAGTAAATTACTTCTAAGAGTTATTGAAAATATTTTAAAAGACTACACTCAACAATTATGGAGGGTTCACCTTAAGAACAAGACTAAAGGATGCAGAAAAAGTGTTTGAAGAAAAAATAGTCAGAAAGCCTTTTTTCAGTATTTTTTCTTATGATGTTCAATCCTTATTTATAGAATTTTCTTGAACCATCATGCCTGATGATAGAAACTCACTTTAAAATTTGAAACTAGTCATGTTGAAATGCCTAATAATCATCTTAGCAATTATTAGACTATTATTTGATGAATATACATAACTTTTAATGCTAAAAGATGTTTAGCTTTCAATTTTGCGAGTATTTTGTCATTAACAGTCGACTAGTTGCCTTTGATAACCAACTATTTGCTCAATAATAAAATAATTTTGGTGTTTTGATACTCACCAATCAACTGGTCCCTTGTTGCTAGTAAACAGGTGGCTTCCAGTGTTGAATCATGACTTTTAGTAACCTACCAATAACTAGTAATTTGCTACTAGTCAATTAGTGGCTTCCTACTAGTCAATTAGTGGCTTCTAGTGTTGTATTCCAACTTGCTTGAAACTTATCAGCCAGCTAAAACTTAAGACTAATCAATTGGTAACAATTAATTTTGAACCCAATCAAACACCAGTATCAATGTTTTTAGGCATGATTTACTTAAGTAATGTTTTGACACTTAAGTTTTTCAAACTATCTTTAACAATCTCTCACTTAATTTAGAAAACTAAGTGATTTCTTTTCTTATAGATTCATGTATAAAAAAGGCATCTTTCGATTTAGACTTTTCCTTAGTATAAATAGTTCAAAGTCTTAATAGATTGATGATAGGATATAATCCTAAATCACAAATATTTTAGTTAATAATGGAACTACTTCATACACGAACCTAACTACCTTTAGAACTACTCGTAAGAATAGATTTAGGCATGTACTACCTCTTAGATTTAATAAACATTTTTAAAAATTTATTTCCAATTTTTGTAAGAATAGCTCCACTCTTAGTGTTCACATAAGTAAAGTTCCTTAAAACCTTTTAGGTTTACATTAATTTTATGTCACCCTTCAAACTTTAATTATGCATTATGTTTGAATTAATTGATAATTCCCTAATGCCTTATAGCCACTTATGAGTAATTTGTTTTTACTCATTGAATCTCTTGATTAGATTTAGTCTAAGAAAAAATTGGGTTTCCATTACTAATGATTCTATGTTATAAGTTTCAATCCCATCCCTTTCAAAATTCTCTCACAATTTCTTCATGAATCCCTTTAAAAGCATATCTAGCAAGTTATTTCTTGGTCTTAAATGTTAATTGTGATTATTCTTTCACAAACCATTATATGTTTCAAGTTGTTATATCAAAATGTTTGTTGAAATCTATAATACACTAGGCATATAGTTTGCATAGATATAGTACAAAGAAATGATTTGCTTTGATTGTAACCACAACCCTTTCCTTATTTTTCAACCATTTTTCTCTTTGTTTACTATCTTAAATATTACTAATTCATATTCTATAATGAGTTACACAAGTCTTTCTTTATAAGAGTAAATTTCTCCTTTAACCGTGAATAAACACTGATAAGACTAATTCATTTCATATGCACTAGTTATCCAACTAATCAAAGTTCATCCATTGAGCGCTACATGAAATTGTTTAAAATTCCAATCTTAGATTCATATTCCTTTCAATGTATCCTAGGATAACCCTTCATTTTCAATAATTAGTACTTGTCCTTTATCTTATAGTTTATAAATTATGAAATTAGTACTCAAACTTATACACATTATTACAAGAATTTAATAACATCAATGATATATGTTTGAATTACTATAAAGGGTCTTTTACCTCTTTAAGACCAAGGTATTAAAATTGATGACCATTTAACAACTTAAAGGATAAACCACGACTATGTTTTTTACTTTAAATGCAAGATAATATCAAACTCATAAATTCTTTTTATTACATTTTTTAATGATAAATATTTCCTAGTTTATTCACCTCAATCCATTTGTCTCATAAGATATACATTCATGATATCTAAGTACATAAAAATCAATGATCACATCTTATCTACTATCATTTTTTATGTTTAATTAACTATGAGATAAACTAGACAAAGACAGTCAATTTAGTTTACTATTTAAAATTGTTTTAACCATTAGATATTATCATATTTATAACCAATTTGCAATTTTAAAATCTATAAACAACATGCTTAACAAACATCATAAGTATATAATTCTAACATGTCATTTTACTATCTTGTCATTGCACATACATACAATTAGAATTTCACATGATAATCTTCAATTCCAAAAAAAAAAAGAAGCACATATATACTATCATTTAAGTTTATATAAAATATATCTAATTCTCTATAATGGCCCGTTTGATACGCAACAAGTTAGGTATAGAAATGGAAAAGAAAAGAAAAAAGATAATTTTATAGATAGAAAATACCTATAATACCTCTACTTTTAATGATTGAATAATGATTAAATAATAATTAATAGAAAATATTAAATAATGATTGAAAGGGTAAAATTGACATTTCAACAAATTTTCCTTTTCCTTCTCACTTTCCTTCATACTACCACACATGCCGTAAGTGATAAAGATAAAGTAATACTCAAATATGGATATGTGATTAATACCCTTTGAGATAAAAAGAAAATAGAATATGAATCTGCACATAAAAAACATTTTTTTTTATAGTAGACTACCTCATTCTATCTTTTCTAGACATTTCTCTAGAATTATTCTCTATCTTTGATTCCTTAAAATAAACCTTAAACTTTTTTGAATTAAAAACTTCACAACATAAAATTAATGTTTTATGCATAATTGCCAATTAAATTGCCCAACCTTTCATTATATAATAAGTAAGACTTGGAGAACAATTACACCTATTGCTAGATATACATAATTCCTTGGTTTGTGTAAGCACACTCATAATCATGGTTTTTTGATCAAAGTGAATCACTCAATAATGAAAGACAAATGGGATGGGATGCCAACGTATTCCCCTCTTTCCTTCATATGCTTCATCAATTATTATATAATTTTCAGAATTGAATAATACCTTTTCAAAACAAATGAACGCATATGAATTAGTGGGTTATGCACATTCTTAAAAATAGCTTCTAATAATAGATAATAGACATACAATGAGAATTTTTTTTGGGCTTAAATAATATTAATTTCTTCATGTTCCAATTAAGAAAATTATAATCCATTTACTTTTTTTGTCATAGAAAATAAATACTATTTAAAAATTTTAAAATATTTTAATATTTAAGAAATAAAATGGCAAAAATAAAACAAAAATATTATTTTTCCTTGCCTCGCAATACGGAACTCGCAGCCACTTATTCGATTCTCTCTCGCACACTTTTTGTCTGGTGCTTTTCCTCTTCTTCTTTCATTCGCGTGATATCTGCTCCTTCGTTTACTCGCGTGTTCGAACGGTCTCGTCGTCACCGCCTTATCATCGTTCTAGATCTTTCAACTGTGTAAGTCATGTAGTTCCAATCTCTAACCCTAGTCCCTTATTTTCATACTAATTTCGTTGATTCATAATTCATAGTTAAATCATGTTCTTCATATTCTTCATAGTCATCATCCTTAATCTCACCGGTTGCTATTGTTTATCCTTTCTTTTCATTCTTAAACTCGGAAGGTATTTTACCCTTCATCTTTGATTCCTGATGAACTTTCTTCTTATTTGTTTGATTTTGCTATTTTGGGTTCTTTCTGTAGACTCTCCGTGTTAGAATTTAGTTTATGAATTGTGTCTGGAGACATCTGATGTACTCATTTTATTAATAAAATGACAAATAATAGATTGTTGCGACATCAGACATAGTTTTAAATTTTGACCTTATTTGAAACTGTTAACTTGAAAATTGAAGTTTTGTACTTTACTCTGTTATACTATACATTATTGATTACAGGTTATGTTAATAAGAGATGTAAGTCATTCATAAGAATTTTTTTTTTTTAAGATGAAAATCACTCATAAGAAATTTACATATATATATATATATATATATATATATATATCTCAGAAGAAGTACTCCTAGGCTCCTCTAACCATGATAGAGCCAAATTTGTTGGGTTTGATTGAAGACATTATGTGTAGACACTTCCCTGCCTGCGTTTCTACTGATCAGTTGGAGGACCCACACCTTCATTCGTACACTAGAGGTTTCTTCAAAGTGTTGTCCCTGTGATTCTAGTTTGACCACAAGAATATTGTCTCTCCACAGGTCAATCATAGTTACATCTAGTACTGACCTTGAATAATATAGTTCTCATGCTCAGAATAGTTGTTATTTTGATAATCAGCTGCTACTATTTAGTTTATTTAATTCTTATTGAGACCATTGACCATTTTGAAGTAATCAAGTAACTGTATCATGTGTTAGGAAAAAAAATGTGGAAATAACTGCATTGGTTATCAAAATGGTAGAGCAGTTAGGAAGCTGGGGAATCTGCAGCTAAGTTGTCGTCTGTCTAATTATCTGTTTCTAATTTATTATTGATAGCAGCTAGAGTTCATTTGTAATGGTTGGTGTTATTTTTGTAAAATCAAATTCAGAATAGTATTTATAATCCTTGCTTTAGTTTCAGTGTGCTGTGATGACAAAAGTTGGTTTCTTAGTGATTTGAACTTCTATTTCTACCAATTGCTAAAAAAATTGCCACTAAGTCACTAATTAAGATTCACTTCTGTCAGATTCTAGTACTCATTTCTGCTTATCGCCTTTTGTCTCTGAAGTAAGAGGTTCCTTGGTGTTACAGCTCCTTATTGCGGGAGGTTTCACAGCAGATTCAGATACAGCCATGTCTGACAGCACAAGTTGCACAGTTTACATAGGTGAGATCACTGTATTTTTTGCCCCCTTTTTCCTCACTTCCCCCACCGCCCATCAAGGATGGGAAATTACTTTTAAAAACCTTTTTCAGGTTTTGATATTAAAAGAGATCATGTGTATGTGTGTGTTGCCTGCTAGATATATTGCTAGTCTCTTTATCTTGACCATCTGAATGTGAACATCAGTGCTATTGGCTTGAAAGGTTATTTTTATCAATGAATGGATTGAATTTGGATCTAATCAACACTCCAAACTTAATGTTGAGTGCTAATTCTACTGAATTGAAGTTGAAAAGATAATTAATGGACTTAAGATACCTTTCTTGGAACATCTGATTAAATTGGAACAATACAGAGAATTGATTGTTTTAAGATCAAAATTGCTTGTCTGACAAGTTTTCTCTGAATGTCTTGACTGCTAGCAAATGTAATTAAAATGCCAAAAAAAAATTGTTTAGTTTTTTTTTTTTTGTGGAAATAATTGATTAAGCTAGCAAGTTTAAAGCAAGGACACTTTTAGTCCTGCTTTCTTCTTCCATCTGTTTGGTGTTTTTCTTTCACTGCTTAGAGGGGCAATAGAATCTTTGTCCACTCTGCCATTCATATGTTTTAATTGTTCAATTATTGCCTCTGCAACATTTCCAATGGGAGATGATTGTGAGTGCTATTTTGAAATTGCTCTGTTCTCATTCGATAGTTTACTTCTGGAAAAGACATCAGGGATGGAAATAACTCTCTCATTTGTATTCTTTTTATTTTTTCTCTAAAAAACAACTGATTGGTTCATGATACGGAGCTATTTTTTTTTTTCTTATTCATATCATGTTTGATCAAATAATTTGAGAATTGTTTCAGGTTTTCCTCCATTTTTCTTGTTTCTTTGTTTTTGTTGTTAGCTACTTGACCTCCTGCAGCTTATTTTATACTCTTTTTTCTTCAAGCATGCAAGATTTCTATGATAGAATTTTTAACTTAATTTTATTGTTCATTAAGGAAGTGCTCGGTATGCTGTGATTTTGACCCTATCATCTCACATGCTATATTATCTTAGATGTTAGGATTGGATGACAATGTTTGGAATACTGTTATGTGCTAACAAGGTGTTATGCCGGATAAAAGGGTGTGATCTGATGACAGCCAAAATATTCTGTCATCTCACATCACAAGATAGAACTTGTTTAACCTTTTATATATTACCTATTTTACCCTTCTTTTTTATTTATCTTATACCCTAATTTCACATCTTTTAATATCCTGCACTCTTATATTCGTGCAAAACACCAATGCATAAACTATGCTAATATTTCAATTTTGGTCAAGAGAACCAAACGCCTCCAGGGTAAGTATGTGAACTGGGGTTTTATATTTCAGTATCACATCATCCAAGGTAAGCATGTGACTCACAGGGTATATAGACATATTCCATGTAACTACTGCAAGATAACCATTACTCTTTGTAGATATATGGATGAGTTTTGAAAATTTTAAAATATATATATTTTTTCTTATGTAAATAAAGGGGGGATAAATATAGATATATAGATAAGTTTTTTGTCTAAAAATTACATATAATTTTTTTTGTTTAAATTATATTTCTATTCATAAAGGGAAAATAGTGTGAATTTATAAGATACTATTTATTTAAACTTAAAAGGACGTATTTGGAAAATCAAGAAACAAATGGCATTGATGAACATGTGTAACCAAACATTTGTATCATACATACATGATATGTAAAATACTACCAATCACCATATCAAAGATAAGTATTATGAATACCATCGTATCTCCTACCATGGTATGCTAGATACTATAGTATCTAAATCATATTATACCAAAAAGAGACTTCTATTATTTGGCCAATTCAAGTGTTAAGGGCCTTTGGATTATCTGAAAGTATAATGCAATTGGAGCTGATTCAGTTATTTCTATTTGACTCAGGCAATCTAGATGAGAGGGTGACCGACAGGGTGTTATATGATATTTTAATTCAAGCAGGACGAGTGGTGGAGCTGTATATTCCTAGAGATAAGGAATCTGAGAAACCTAAAGGATTTGCCTTTGCCGAATATGAAACTGAGGAGATTGCTGATTATGCTGTCAGGCTTTTCTCAGGCCTTGTGACACTCTACAACAGAACATTGAAGTTTGCGGTGCGCTCTATAATCCCCTGTTGAGACTTGGATTTTGTTTAATAAAACATTTATTTGCATTTGTTGAATTTGGCTTAGTTGATTGGAACTTTGTAAGCCCTATTGTCATGAGGCATTATGGTATTTGCTATAGCCGGATCCATAGGTGCAGCTTTGTGAACTTACGTATCCAACTTATCCTTGGGATGGGATATCATATTATGTAACAGAGTTCCATAGGCTTGGCTGCAGAACTGTGTTATATATAATTGATTTTCTTGATTTCTGCTGGGGTTTTACTATTGACATGTAGAGTCTGCTAATTGACAGATATCTGGGCAAGACAAACCTACTCCAAATGGTTCTACAGGAGCTGCATCGTCATCAAATTCTTCTCACCGATCAAGGCCCTACCCTGTGCCAATAAATAATACAGAAATTTCTCAGCACTCTGCTAGGCTATCAACACCTAGCCGATTTTCAGATTACCCTGTAAATTTCTCCCAAGGTAATGTATTTGCTTTACTTCCGCAACTTCTTCTCTTTCTAGTTAGACATTTTTTTCACAAAGTAGTTGTTTTATTGGCACATAATTCAAGATTACTGAACAACACTTTTTCCCCTTTAAATTCCTTCACTTCAATGCCAGTTACCCCCCGGGTAGTTGACCAATCTAGTGGGTATGGATCACTCTACAATGGCAACGATTATGAGTACAGTCGAAGAGTCTTTGGGCCAACATTGGATAGCATTAGCCGTTCTAGGTCACGCCGCTATGACACAAGTAACCCAATCTATTACCCATCTTACTAATATTCCCAAAAAAATCTGTGGGGGATTAAATCGGCCTCAACTCCAAATCTAATTAATATAAGTAGTACTTGTACGTCTTTGTAGAATGTAAATGGGAAATATTTATAAATTACTAGATTTTATTTGCTATTAGCAAAGCCCTTCATTTAGGTGCGCCTGGTATATTCATTATGTACTACCTCATCCAAGCAGGCCAGGTATTTATCAACTTAATTATTCTAGTTTCCTTGCTTATTAGCGAAGAACACTCCTTTACTTCGGTAGGTTAAACTCTGATATGAAGGGCAAATTTCTTATTCTTTGCTTTTGATTATGCTTTTGTATCTGCCTCAAGGTGTTGTCACTCAATGTTGGGGGATGATCCTTTATGTATTATTCCGGATTGCAGAAACTATAGAAAATGTTTCCCTAATTTGACTGACAGGTTTAATTTTAATTATGTGTGGGTATTCTGTCCTAATCAACGTTGGATGAATGGCACTGAGCTAGTTATAGTTTGCCATTTTCTTTTTCCCAAAATGCAGGGAAACTCTGTCAAAATTAATTTAATTCATACGTCAAACCATGGGGTAGAAAATAAACTTCTCCTTCTCATTATATGATGAGACACAGGAGGCTTTGGTACACATTCATCTCACATTTTATGGTGTTTTGGATACCAAGGTGTAAGATACCATGCTCTTTAAGATGTCTGTGTTACAATGGAAAGTTGTTATAACAGATAATTCTTGAGTACACTCCTTGCACAGTCGAATGGTGCAAGGAGCAAACGGCAATTCACCGAAGTGGGTGTTTCAGTGGGATCCCACCACTTGCTACACTTTGGTGGGTTTTCATTAGTTCCTTGTATCATCTAGTTGTACAAGGGGAGTGTACCTAAGTATTTTTTGTCATAGAAAGAATACAAATGATACCTCTCAATGTTGGATGTGAGATTCTGACTGTATATTGGATGACACCCCTCAATGTATCAAATACATACATTTTGTGTGCCACTTGACAATCTTTTTCTTAGGTATATCATGTTCTCATGTTTAGTATGTTATATGCATTTGGTCTCTCCCTAAGTCTATGGTCTTGTGAAGAAGTCACTTTGGGAAAAAGGTACTTCAGCTTGGTAACCAGGATTATGAAACATTTTTATCATATTAGTAAAATTTTGGTATCTTTCATGATCTTTGCACGTGGTGATGATGAAAAGCAGAGAACATTGATTTCACATATGCGGAATGCACGGCGATGTAGCATTACTTACCTGCAAATGTGCTTTTCAGGAATGGCAGATGAAACCTTAGTACAGTCTATATCTTCCAGAAATTTGCCAAGACGTCCCGAATGTTAGGGCAACCTGTTTGATTTGGTTTTGAATTGCTCAGAAGTTGAATAATTGGTTTAAAATTACCCACTAAATAAACCCAAAAAAAAAAACTAATCTACTGATTATATCGAAGGACAAACCATGTTGGATGAGGTATGCACACATGTTCAGAAGGTTAAATTTTTCGAAGCACTTCTATACTTTTCCAAACTAACCCAGGGATATTGTTTCATTTATGGACATGGAAAATTTTGTGTGTTTTTGGAAGACGAGGTTTAAATATGTTTTATGAAGTCGTTACTGTCACGGTCAAAATTGAGTTAATAGAAAAGAAAACCTTTAACTATCCTTATTAACAATAATATTTATCAGAAATCTACTGATAGTCATATTATAACACAATGGCTATTATAGTACTTTATAAATTTTTTTTTATGTTCTTTTATAACGCATACGGCGCTAATAATGTTTTAGGTAAAATATAATTGGGCACCTTGTTGATAACTTCAATTTCACTTTGGTGCTCTTTGTTTTGAAAGTGGACATTCAACATTGTTCTCTTATGGTATCATTTTATAATTTTTTGATTAAATTTGTTAAAATTTGTTAAAATTTTTAATTTTTTTAATGAGGTTATTAATTTTCTATATGTTGAAGATTTAAATTCTTTTTAGCTAAGTGAAATTTTAAATTTCACACACAATATAATATTTTAAAATTTTGTCCTTAAAACAAAGTTTTTAATATTGTCTTAAAATATTAATTTCTTTACAAATTTTCTAATGTTCTTTGCATTAAATAATGAAATTCTTCCTAGCTAATGAAAATATCAAATTTGATATACAACACAATGTTCTCTATCAAATTTCATTCCTAAATGGAATTTCTAGTTGTGTTACCAATTTTGTACTCATTTTTTTTAAAAAAGTTAATATTCTAATGAAATTCTTAATTTCTTGTGCGGTAAAAATTGAAATTTTGTTTTCAGATGTCTATCAAAATTTTAAATTCAATATACACAAAGCAACAACCTTTTATCAAATTTTACTCCGTAAACAAGATTTTTAATTTTGTACAAATGGCCAATATATTTTATGAACTCTCTAATTTTGTCCATGGAGTTGGAGATTAGGATTTTTTAAAAAATTCAATTCAATTAAAATAGGTGTTTTGGGGATGAAATTTGGCTAAATTAGGAGAATCTCTGGGTTACTTCTTGTTTATATGTTATTTATTGTCAGAGTGAATGGAATTATATCACACAATGTCATTACTAACAAATTAAATTTCATATCACTCAATTGTCAGTTAAACTACAAGATAATAAAAATAAAATCAGGTTAAAATACATGGTAGTGAACTGTATTTTAATCTCTGGGTTACTTCTTGTTTATATGTTACTTATTGTCAGAGTTAATGGAATTATATTACTCAATGTCATTACTCAGGTTAAAATAGACGGTCGTGATCTGTACAAGTATTTTAACCTCATTTTTTTTAACAAATTACATTTATAAGCAAGGCCCAAGGGTTAGAAGCCCTAATAACACTGCGATGAGCTAAGGTTTCTACGTCTTATCCAATCAAATGTTACAGCCTCGTGGATTTAATCTTATTCGATGGATTGCAAACATTGTCTATGCTATTGATGTTTACCGGTAATAAATAAATAGTCAAAACACTCAGAAAGCTCATTCAGAAGGTGTATGTATTTTCAGAAACTATTTTGCATTCATAAATTAGTACCTTGGGAAGGTACAAAAATATAATGTTGTGGACATAACGTCGAATTTGTTGATAATAAATCGTAAAAGCATTTTCTTATATACTAAATTTTACTAGTTCGCATATTATAGTGGTTTTATTTTTTCTCCTCTCTTTTCTTTAAATTAATGACTGGGTAAAAATACTATTTTAGGATAACAAAATAAGAATAAATTATTCTCTTCCCTTGAATGTCTAAATTACACATTCTTTGCTCTATTATAAAAATATATGCAAATTTTCTTAAAGTTAAAATATGATTAATTATTCAAAAAAATATTATTAATTTTCATTAAAATTATAATTTATTAAAAAATATATTTTCAAAATTTTATTTTAAATCATTTATTTTGTATTGAAAATTAAATTTATTTTATTCTACATTTAAAAATTGATTATTTTTACATTGGTGAAATAATATGTTTATGTTATATAAATAATATATAAAATGTTTTGATCAAAATAAGTATAATTATAATTTAACTTTCATTGCAAAGAAACTATTTTTTTTTTTAAAGATAAGAGTGTAATTTGAGTATCCTTAAAGAGAGAAGAGTCTTATCAAGCCTGAGCAATATAACATAATTTAATATTTATGTTAAATGTGCTCAATTAAAATTTCTTAAAAAATTTGAACGAAATTATAACTTAATTACAGAAAATTAAAGGCTTCAATTGTATTTATGAATATGGGCAGTATCCTAATTTATAAAGTCGAGTCTTATAATGCAAAATTCCCTGAAGCTTTTTTACGCAAACCCGGCCCAACCATGAATAGGCATAGTTGGAGCGTACTCTGGCCTTTAAAGCAAATCATGGGAGTATAGGTCCTCTGTATTTTCTTTTTTTTTTTAATTAATTAATTGCGAAAATAGATAGATACAAAATGAGTGAAATTTAATAGTAAGTCTTATTTGAATGTGTAGGATTTGTTTGAATTTGAATGATAAGCCCTACACATTTTGTAGAGTAGACTCTGTGCTTTTGTTAAAATAGAAACATTGTGTTGTTATGTTATCTGAACATCTGATTTAGATAGTTTAAAAATTATTATTATTTTTTAATTGTGATTTTTTTTTCTGTTTTACATGTAGCATAATAAAAATAATCTTGTAACAGTAAAATTTAAAAAAAATATGATTTAAATTTTTTTAAAAAAAGCTCTCAACAAAAATATAGACTATTTAAATTAAATTTAAATGGTTAAAGATAAAACAGCAGCAAGCAGAGAATTTACTCTTCATATTTTGTGTTTATTTATTTTTTTAAATTAACTTAAAAAAAAAAAAAGAGGATCTAATCTGAAAAAAAGTTAGCGTACGCAGAATGAGGCACATTCCCTACGTAATGTCCCTCTGTACCCCTCCCTCCAGGGCAAAAAGACAAACGTAATGTCCAGTTTATAGGAGAAAAGAAGCATTCAACGTCGTCGTTTTAGATTGCATTAAAAACCTTCTTCTTCTTCTTCTTTCCATATTAAAAACGTTCCATCTACCCCAACTTAATGTTCCACCTTCTTCCTAAAGGTTAGGGGTCCTTTTCAGGGAGAATACATCGTTCTTCACATGCGCAAAAAAAAAAAAGAATTAATTTTTTGTACAACTTTTAAGATATATATCCAATTTATTAAAAATAATTAGACTGCATTAAGTATTTTTTTAAAATAAAATTTACTTCTATCATATTTATATATATTTATAATTATTTTAATATGTTTTTTTTTAAATTAATGCTTGGTAGAATTGGTATACATACACCAATTGAATAAGATACAAATAGTCAAAACATTCACTTTTAATAAGTTTATATTTTTAATTATTGATTTGTTATATACTCCAAATCTATTTAACACTTTATGGTCAATCAAGTCTAGTTATTCTTTAAGTTTTTCACGCTTTTGTTCCCAAGAAGATTAAAAAAAAAAAAACTTATGTTAAATTCCTCATATGTTTGTTATTTAAATTTCTCAATTAAAGTACAATCATGTATGGGAGAACTTCTTTGAGAGGATGATATTTAAATAAAGTTATTTGAATATTTGTTATTAAGTTTTTCAATGTAAATAAAATATGTTAATTTTTTATGAAAATTCAATCATATAGAACTAAATTATGTAAAAACTAATTGGATAAAGAAAAGACTTTTTAATTTTATTTTTGTTAATATATCTAATTATATAATATTAAAATATAAAATAATTGCAGATAACTTTTATTATTATTATTATTATTTTTCAATAAAGATGTGAGAAGCTTACGCAAGGTGTTCAAAATGGGATCACCTCTGTTGAAGTTGAAGCATTCAATGGTAGAAGGAATCCTCAAAAGGCAAAGTCTTTAATGCACCATACGCCGTTTTCCAAGGATTTGATTCTTTGCTTCGTTGAACACCGCCCCTTTTTGCTCGTTCAAGAATATGTATTACGGTGTTTTTGGATAAGATCTCCAACTCATTGCTGACTAATTTCTATTGTTATTAAATATTCATTAATTAAATTTCATTCAAAATTTGTACAATAAAAAAAATGTAACATAGATAAATGAGAATATATATATATATATATATATATAAGATTTATTTATTTTTCTTAACATTCGCTCTTTCTTTTTTTAACCCAAACTACATGCTAGGCAGTAAATTTTTAACTGTGGGAGATTTGGATTGAATTGTATGAGATATTTCACCTTTTTTAAAGTTTAAAATTTTTTTTACGATGAATCTATGTTGAAATCCTTGGTTTAATTTTTAATTGATAATATATTTAATAGTCAAAAAGTTCAATATCTTTTCATAAAATCATCCTTATTTTATGGATATATATATATATATTTATGCTTTTTGTAAGGAATATAAGAGGACAGCTTCAAATGTTCCAAGTCATCCTTATTTTATGGATATATATATATGTGCTTTTTGTAAGAAATATGGACAGCTTCAAATTTTCAAAGTCTTCTCGTTGAATGTCATTTTCTTATTGCGTTTTCACATTCTTAAAATCAATTGACTTATAAGATAAGTACATCAATTTGGCCTTCCTCGAATTCATGTACTTATAAGATAAGTTACTGACATAAACGTCCATTTGTAATACTATTTCAAAAAAATGAAAAAAAAAACATAAAAATTTAGAGTAAATTATTTACATTTTATTAAAATTATACAAACTTCTTATTACTAACACAAATCTCCTATAAATTTTATTAAAATTACAATTTTCTAAAAAAATTTTGTTAAAATTATATAAATTTTTTCTCTATTTTTAAAACTTTCTCTAAATATAAAGTAAATTACATAGACTTTCTCTTTTTTTTTTGAAATTACACATTTTTTTTATTTTTAGGAGAGGTTTATATATTTTTTAAAAATTATAAAACAAATCTATATAATTTCAACAAAATATATAGAAAGTATGTGTAATTTATTATTTCTTTTATAGGAGATTTATGTAATTTATTTTTTATTTTAAAAGAGATTTTAAAAATAATAAAAAATTTATGTAATTTTAATAAAATTAAAAAATTGTATAATTTTAACATATTTATATTATTCTTGAAAATAACAAATTTGTACAATTTTAATAAAAATAAAAAAAGTGTAATTTACAAAATAATTTATCATAATTCAAAACTCAAAAACAGAAACTGCTGACCCCATTGATGTTATCTTGATTCACCATTAGCAACCACCCCATATGAGACTTCCCCACAAGTTCTTGATCATTGAATTCCACTTAGGGACGCCCACCCAAACTCCCTCTCTCTCTCTCTCTCTCTCTCTATATATATATATATATATATATCTCTCTCTCTCTCTCTCTCTATATATATATATATATATATATATCTCTCTCTCTCTCTCTCTCTATATATAAATAAATATATATATATATATTTTTTTTCTTACTTCACTGTTACGGAATCACCAGTTTTCATATCTCCTTGCTCCACACTTCTTAGCGTTTCTAACGTCAGTTGCCAAATTTCAAACACGTGAACTATAAAATATGAAATAACACTTTGTTTCTTTTCTTTTTCTGATAAATTTACTTCCTTTGATCTTATTTATAAAGTCTTTTTAATTAAATCTCATAGATTAAAAAAAGATATTAAAATTAGTTGATGTATTAATTTTTAAAAAAATTATCACAAAATTTTAAATTTATTCCTAATTGAAGTTAATCTCTATCATTATATCAATAACCATAAAGAATAAATATGAAAAAGAATAATAAATACTTTTAGAACTTTGTAAAGGATCTTATAAAAAAATTATTAAAAATTTAAAAAAAAAACTTTTTAAATAAGATCGAAAGAAGTATCATTTAAGTTACTTCATAAATTAAGAGAAATGGAATTCATAATTTAAATACAATCCATATTTTCTGTTCCGGTGGATGGCAATTTGGTAATTGTGTTGGAATCTTTCCTCCAGATTCCTCCCTCTTGCACTCGTGGATGTGGGGTAAGAGAATGCGGTTCTATGTCACCGCTTCCTCCAATCTCATATGAAAAATATATAATTAATTTATAAGTATTAAAAAAATTAATTAAAAGTAATTAATTTTTTAATTTTATCTTAAAAAAATTATTTTTTAAAAATATCCCTATTTGATGTGTATATTTTTTTTTAAATTAATAATAATTATTATATATAATTTGAATGACTTATTTAATAAATAATATAATTAATACATCAAACATTAATAATTTATTTGTTATATTTTAAACTAAATTAAGTTTTAAAAAAAATTTATATATGAGATCGGAAGAAATATTAATTTAATTTTTTGTTGTTGTTATAATGTCACTATCGTTTATTGGTGAAGGGTGTATGAAAAAAGTATTAAAAATTTAAATAGGTTATTCCAATTTGGCATATGGTATATACTTTTTTCAACATGACTTAATGAGAAGACAAAAATGTAAAACAAACATATTATATGTGTTGATGCGTTTTTTCAATTAGGGATTTTTTACAGAGTTGATATAAGTTCAACGTGAAATTGAGTCCAAAAAATCAACTTTCAATCTTATTTTTTAAGTTAGTAAAGAAAAAAAAAAGAAGACACAATTCTCTTAAAAAAATCTTCCTAAATCTTAAATGTAATTAAATTTAGGATAAAATAATTGACAATATATTGGGATCGATAATAAGTAGCTTTTAGATGAAAAATAAATTTTAAATTTAATTACATAGACTATACAAAGTTTGGAATTGACAACAAAAGGATTTCAAAAGAAATTAAATATAATTTGATTGGACTTGAATTGAAAGCTATAAATAAGATTGATAAAAGGGCTTAATTAAAAGATATTGTAAAATAAATTTCCTAAAAGGGTTTTTGTGTATTTCATGGTAGCCTTTGCTCCTAATATATAGCTTCTCTATTATATATGTTCTTCCACTAAGTTATATCTCCATTGTATTGTTGTGTTTGCTCATTTGTTTAGGGGTAAGAGTTATGGTGTCCAATGAGGATTCAACTTGTCATAGTCATTTATAATGTTTTTAAAATTATATCAATTATTGAATTAATAAAAACATCAATTTATGATGTATTGATTTAATTATAATCGAATTGATAATACTTAAATATGTATATTTAAAATTTTATATATTAAAATTATAATATAACAAATAAGTAGTAGTAAATTTTAAATATATAATTATTAATATAATATTTCTTAAAAATGTTTAAGAAGTACTTTTTTAATTGAAAAATACAAACTACCTATGATTAAAAGTTAAGGGTTATTATTATTTAACTTTTGAAAATTTTAAATTATATTAAAATTTCATTTATTTTTTTCAATGAGGATCAACTTGTCATAGTCATTCATAATGTTTTTAAAATTAAGTCAATTATTGAATTAATAAAAACATCAATGTATTGATTTAATTATAGTTGAATTGATAATATTTAAATATATCTTTTTTAAATTTTATATATTAAAATTATAATATAACAAATAAATAGTAGTAAATTTTAAATATTTAATTATTAATATAATATTTCTTAAAATATTTAAGAAGTAATTTTTTTATTGAAAAATACAAACTACCTATGATTAAAAGTTAAGGATTATTACTATTGAACTTTTGAAAATTTTAAATTATATTAAAATTTCACTTATTATTAAAAAATAAAAAGAAAACTAAAAGGTAAATAAAAATTTAGCTAAACATCTTAATATTTAAAAGAAATACTATTAAGATATAAGATTTGACAAAGAACATGCTCCAAAAATAGGCAAGTATACCTATTTTGTTTTTTTTATATTCTATTTTTTCTTCTCAATTTTTTTTTGTTTCAATCTTATCTTTCTTTCAGTGCTTTTTATTTTTAATATTTTAAATCTGTCTAAGATGAGCTATTCTATTTTATAAACAAAATCTTTTAAAATTTAATGACATATTCAATCAATTTTTTATCGGTTTAATTGATTGATTTTTTAGACTAATCAAATCAAATTAAGATTTGATTTTTGGTCCAATCGCTCAAACCAGTTGATCCACTTCATTTTTAATTACTTTAATGATTCGATTAACATCTGGATATTGGCTAATATTCCACATTAACTATTTTTCCCAAACTTTTTGTTAAACCTTGTCAACTATCTTTAACCACCAGGGTAACCTCATGATTTTTAGTAATAACTAATTTTTAGTATTACCAATATATATTAAAACTATTAAGGGAAATTAATTATCAAAATATTTGACATTTTCATATAAGCTAATTTATGTAAAGATATTAAATTAAATTAATTTATGAAAATATAGCATATGAGATCATTTAATTCTAATTTTAGAAATTGACATTTTACAAAATAATTAATATATCGTTATATTTGTTGACAACAACTATTGTTTGAAGTCGTGTATTTGAGTCATATTTAAGTGATTTATTATGAAGGTAAGAAAATAATTAATTATTATTAGATCAGAAATTAATAGTTAATATTAATACAAAAGGTATAATTACTCATAAATATATAATAAATATTTTTTTAATTTTTATATTAATGATTTTTACGAAAAATTTTACCATTGATATAATATATTTTCATTATTTGTTTCGGTCACTAAAGATAATATTTAAAATTGTGATTTATAATCAACTTCTAATTGATTGAATTAAACATTTCTTTAAGCTAATTTTTAGATTTTGTAACGTGATATATTTTTTAAAAAATAAAAATGTCGTATATATACCAAGTTGACAATAATTTATTGTTTGATAGAAATAGTAATTCTTTTGGCCAGTTGTCTCATAGATATTATATAGGAGTAACGATACGAATTCACGAAAGGATGTCAGGATATTTATTTATTCTCATTTAATTTTGCCTTAACTGAACAAAATTAAAAATCAATACAAGACTATATAATATTAATTTAAGAAATCATACTAAGCGCCTAATCAAAACTCAATGGAGCTACAAAGCACACAGAATTAATAAATAAAAGTTCAATCAACCCACTTAATCCTCAATTAATTACCAATAAATCCCAAAAATTCCCATAATTAGAGACCACTAACGGACAAAACATGCTGTAATTGCGAATTCCAATATATATATTTTTATAGACTTTGCGAATTCCAATATTAGATGAGCAAATTACGCAACTTTCTCTATGTTTTACTAGAATTACATAAATTTTTTATTATTTTTAAAAAATATATAATTTTTTAAAAGATAAATATACATTTTTTTAATTTTTTTAAAATTACATAGATTTCTTTTATTTTCCAAAAAAAAATGTATAACTTAATTTTTACTTTAAAATTTTTTTATATATTTTAAAAATAAAAAATATATGTATAATTTTAATAAAATTTTATATATCTTTTAAAAATAGAAAGATTTGTATATCTTTAATAAAATGTAAAAAAATATATAATTTCTTATGTTACATTACACATGCAAGAAGAGGAGGAGAGAAAAACTTAGCTGTCAGAACCGTGTCGTTTTACCCGTCGTTACCGTACCGGTCATCTTCCCCTTCTCTAACCGGCAATTCCCGGTAATCTCCTACATTAGTTGAACTGGAGGATGGACTTCTCTCTCGACTCTCGACACCTCCCCACCTATCTATCAATCTTCTCTCACTATAAATATCAGCTTCGTAAGCCATGCTCATTTTTTCCCTTCTTCTTCTCCCCTCGCCTTTGCCTATCTTCGCGACCAGCGTTTTCCGGCGAAATAGCCGGCGAACAACCGTATCCTCCGCCACCAGATAATTTCCCTCGCCGCCATTTCTGTTCCTCGAGGTTCGTTCCGCCACCTTAAACGTGTAAATATATTGCAGTACATTTTTCTCACATGGCTTCCGGATAATGCTTCAGATCTGTCCCTTTTTCAGTGTAGGGATGAATTGGGCTCATTTCTATGTTTTGTGTTGCAAATTGGACTATTTTATGCCAGTTTCATACTTTTTTTTGGTCTGACTTGTATGATAATGGCGATTTTCATCGTCTCTGATCGATCTTGACGTGTTACTTGCATCAGTATCTTTGTGAGTGAATTTCTCGGTCGTCTGATAGTGCAGTATGTCTTGCTAGTTGGATTATTACAGTACTCTCTAACTCTGATCCCGTTGATAGACGTAGAAACATTCTATTTTGGCGTTGGGTTTTTTCTTTTTTCCGAAATAAGGTGTTCTCCTAATTTGTCATTTGTTGTTTCATTATTGTCTTAAATCTATCATATTTGATGATACAGTTGACAGCAATAGTAAATAAATATGTATCGGCTAGAAGTTGAATGTATTCTTTGTTGGTTGGTAATGTAGTCTATACTCTATTGTATCTTATATCTACCTTGCAGTAAATTTGTCCGTCTTTTAACTTTGTTTGCCTTTACGTACAGCCTAATATGTAGAGGCTATCATATGTGTTGTAATCAATTAGATCATTTTGCTTGTCACTTGTGAGTATGCTTTACGTTTCTGATGCTATCATTGGTTTTTGTACTTTGTAGGTCTGGACTTTACTCATTTATTTTATTTTATTTTTATGTTTGACCTTTGAGCATTTTGTTTTTCGGCTGTAGATCTCTATTTCTGATAAAATCATTTGGCTATTGGAGAAGTGCAGAAAATGGACGGGACTGTGGGACTTAGAAATGTCGGCTCACATTGCTCTATCTCTGAGATGGATGATTATGATCTCTCGCGTCTCCTTGACAAGCCAAGGTTGAACATAGAGAGACAGAGATCATTTGATGAAAGGTCGCTTAGTGAACTGTCAATTGGTCTCACAAGAGGAGGCTTTGAAGACACATACTCACCTGGAGCAAGATCTGGTTTAGACACACCTGCTTCGTCAATGCGGAACTCATTTGAGCCGCATCCTATGGTTGCTGATGCCTGGGAAGCCCTACGAAAATCTCTAGTCTCTTTCAGAGGCCAACCAGTTGGCACAATTGCAGCTATTGATCATCAATCAGAGGAAGTTCTAAACTACGATCAAGTAAATTTCTCCATTAATACCAAAATGCCTTTCCATTGGAGAGTTTAGTATATTTTTTGTGGACGTTTAATTTGAAACTACAAACACATTGATTATTGACGAGTAATAAGTTGTCATTATAACCTGGAACATCATAATATGTGGGAGTGACTAAAACTTTACATGGCATATGATCGATAACAACTTAATTGAGATATGATGACCTAAGTTTCCTTTTAACAAAAGAAGTTTAGATATGGAGGGCTCTAATATAATTTTAACTGGCATTTTACTTGAATATCTGCTCTAGACCCAGTAATCATTGACAATTAACATAACTAAAGATTTTGAATGTTGGAATGTTCAGTTTAGGTTAGTGTTTAAGTAACAATTTCCTATGAATGTTGAGTGAAAATTTTAACTAAGCAAAGATCAAAATTAAGAAGCAGTCTAGATTCATTGAAAGATAGTATTCAACTGCCAATAGTTTTCTGTACCTGTGATTCTCATAAGCCATAATTACATGATGCTGTCTTTAATTCTTTTAACTCTTGGAGTCTTGGACTTATAGTTATTGGTGAAATGCCTTTCATATCTTTATAAATGTGTATGTTGGATTTTATCTTTAGAAAGGTACTTGATAGATTGTTTCTGCCCATGATAAATTGTAAGTTAAGAGACTTTTGGCTTTTGAATCAATGCTGGCCCGTCCAAACCCCAAAGCTTCAAGAAATAAATCTTTTTGTACTCACACGCTGATGCAGGATTGTTAAAAGAATTTATAAAGAAGAGTATTCAATAAAATGTTTTATTAATCAATTGATTTTTCCTTTCTAGGTTTTTGTTCGGGATTTTGTGCCTAGTGCTCTGGCCTTTTTGATGAATGGTGAACCTGATATAGTTAAGAACTTCTTACTGAAGACACTGCATCTTCAAGGCTGGGAAAAAAGAGTAGACCGATTTAAGCTGGGTGAAGGTGTAATGCCCGCAAGTTTTAAAGTCCTTCATGATCCTGGTAGGAAAACAGATACTCTTATTGCAGATTTTGGTGAAAGTGCTATTGGACGAGTTGCTCCAGTTGACTCTGGATTCTGGTGGATCATTTTGCTTCGTGCATACACAAAGTCTACAGGGGATCTAACTCTGGCTGAAACACCAGATTGTCAAAAGGGAATGAGACTTATATTGACTCTATGTTTGTCAGAGGGCTTTGATACATTCCCTACTCTGCTTTGTGCTGATGGATGCTGCATGATTGATCGAAGAATGGTAAGCCAGATTCCAATCAGTTGTTTCTCAATATGTTGATATCATTAACAAAGCTCTTGGTGTTCTAGCTGCTAAATTCCTAACACCGTAATAGCTGAGAAATTGCCCTCTTTTTTAATTTTGTCAGCAAAATTAACCTGATTTAACTGATGATGTCTACTACAAATTAAGCAGATTTTTTCTGTTAACCATCTATTCCTCTGTGCTTGCTAATGTTTATTTGAAGTTGGTTTTGGTATGATTTTTATGCTTTTAGTAGCATACACTTCATGTTCCTTTTAATAAGTATAGAAATGTTTAATGTAGAGATGTGATGAAATGCAGGCAGCTGGCTTGAGTGATAGTAAAGGATTTTTTGTTTTTAATCTGAGAAGGCAAGAATAGCTTATTACTTAGAATTGCTTCATTAGATTTATATCTGGGTCATTTCCTTTTCTTTACACTACTGAGGAGCTAAACAATATTCTATGAATCATTCATCTTTCACTCTCTATCTACCCATTCTTTTTTGGTGGAAAGTATTTTATTTTAATTTTCTGGCAATTTTCATGGTTTTCTCATACCAGTTGATGAGTTCACCCTCCTGACCTGTTTGTAGAATGTAAAATGTATATGCACTTGTTTTTTCAACATGATATGAAAGTTGTGATATAGTATATGTCATGGACTGTGTCTTGGTTGGTTTAAAATGTTCAGACTAGTTGGTCATTGATTTGAAAACTCTCTGAAATTTAAGATAAGAACAGAAATATGACAAATGGAAAGTCATGCACACACACTTGTCGTACTGTGGCAGCCTCTCTCTTTCCTTATTTATAATACTATGAATATGGAGATTATCTACAAGATAAACTCTTATAGATAATGATAAAGGATAAATAAGACTCTTAAAAATGAGTAAAGTCTAGGATTCTAAATAATGATGAACTCATGCGCTAGATAAACTCCTAATCCATTAGGAGTTCAGTTAGAATCTTAGATAGGTTTCTCAACATTCTTCATGCCATACCTGTTGGATAGATTCGATAAGAAGGCTATATCAGCTGTTTTCATCTTCAAATATAGTTATAATGTGTCATTACCATTGGACAAAGATCATGTCTTGGAAACTGGACCTGCCCCTAATTATTGAGTTAGAATTTCTTTCTTATTTTATTTTATTATTTTACTTGATCTCCAGGAGTTAGGAGTTCTCTTATTTCTGGGAGTTAGTTTCATTGTCAAAGTCTACTATTTTCAATAATATAAATAAAGGAGGGCACAAGAGCTGAAGTTTCTCCCTTCAGACCCTAAATTCTGCATCATGTGTATATTTTACAATTTTTTTTCTTGTCTTCTGTGTTTGTGTGTGTTTTGTGATCAGCTGTCTATCATTAGTTTGTCTACTTAATGTTTGTCACCTCTTTGGTGAGTGTGAATAGAAGCCCAGATCATATCTTGTGGCTACTTCCATATGGCTATAGAAGGGGGCAGGTGTATTACAAAATTTGTGTTTACTACTTTACTGTCGCAAACTTAGTAGTTTGGTTATTAGCTGGGTTACAAATCTTGACTGCGAAACATTTTTCTAATATTTAATTGTTTTTCTTCTATTTTTCAGGTTTCACTTCTCTATTTAGATTATATTGCAATATTGTTATGCATATGATGTGAATTACCCTTGTTTAAAGTAAACTTCCCTGCCATTTGCCAAATATATCGGATGCAAGGACAACAACAGCTATAAGAATGGTTTTTGTTGCATTCTATTATTTACAACTAGGTTGGCCATTTTATGACACTAGATGATGCAGTATACAGTTTTGGTTACTAATCTTACTCTTATTCCATTATCAGATATCATAGATGGTTTTCAAGCACTTCAAGTTAAGCTTGCACTCATAAACTCTGGAGATTTTATTGACTTGCAAGTTTTTATTAGTTACTCTTTGTATGCAGGGTGTTTATGGCTATCCTATAGAGATTCAAGCACTTTTCTTTATGGCATTGAGATGTGCTTTGGCAATGCTGAAACATGATGTAGAAGGGAAAGAATGTATAGAGCTTATTGTGAAGCGTTTGCATGCACTTAGTTATCACATGCGGAGTTACTTTTGGCTTGACTTCCAACAACTAAATGACATTTACCGGTATAAGACTGAGGAATACTCACATACTGCAGTAAATAAATTTAACGTCATTCCTGATTCAATCCCAGAGTGGGTATTTGATTTTATGCCAACACGAGGTGGCTACTTTATTGGAAATGTCAGTCCTGCTAGGATGGATTTCCGGTGGTTTGCTTTAGGCAATTGTGTTGCAATTCTATCATCTCTTGCTACTCCAGAGCAATCAATGGCTATAATGGATCTTATTGAAGCCCGCTGGGATGAGTTAGTTGGAGAAATGCCCTTAAAAATATGTTATCCTGCAATAGAGAGTCATGAGTGGCGGATTGTTACTGGTTGTGATCCCAAAAATACCAGATGGAGTTACCATAACGGAGGATCTTGGCCAGGTTCTTCCCTCCTCTCATCACGGTTCTTCCGTCCTCTCATCACGTTTAATTATGCAAAGTAAATTTAACTTGGAACACGGTCAGGTTAACTTCTTGATAATTTTTAATTTATCAAATCTTTCCTAAGGAATATTGATCTAGTTTATTGTAGATGTTATTAAATCTTATGTTTTCCTTCGAATGTCTAACCCATCACTACCCTGACTGTTTAGGAAATTAATTTCCTTACTAAATAAAAACAAATAAAATTTCATCCATTCACAAGTTCAGATGATGTCTCTTTAAGAAAAGCTTCTTCCTATAATCAGTAGTTATGATTTTGTCAATTTATCCATCTATGTACTTCATTTATTATAGGAATGAAGCTATCTGCTAGTATGCATTTTTATCAGAGTCCACAACTAAGTTTTATTGGCCCAAGTGTTTTATATGTTTCCTTCTCTTTCTTGTCCTGAAAGCATTATGTGGTCATGATGCTTCTTGATCATTGTTTGAAGCATCATTATAAGATTTAGGAATCAATTATCTTGCACACGTTACCTGCCATTTTTTAGCATTCACTAATACACCACACAATATTCCTATCCCGTGCATATAACCATAATATATGAAGCAAGGGGAATTTGTGTAATGCTCTAGGTTTTTTTTTTTTAAATAAAATTTTATGTGAAAAACATGGGGAAAAAAAGAAGTCCTGGAATTATAGTTATCATTTTTTTTTCATTGGATGATACTTGGGAACTAGAGGTACCATTAAATTTTATCAATTTGTTATGCAATGAAACTACGTGGCATTGATGGTTTTTCGTTGGGTCTTTTGTTTTCTTTTGGCTTCTTGCTCTTGATTGCAGTGCTCTTGTGGCTAATAACGGCTGCTTGCATCAAAACGGGGCGACCACAAATAGCAAGACGGGCAATCGAGCTTGCTGAGAGTCGATTATTGAAGGATGGATGGCCTGAGTATTATGATGGAAAACTTGGTAGATATATTGGCAAACAGGCAAGAAAATATCAAACATGGTCTATTGCAGGTTATCTGGTGGCAAAGATGATGCTGGAGGACCCCTCGCACCTAGGGATGATTTCCCTTGAAGAGGACAAGCAGATGAAGCCAGTGATTAAAAGATCATCTTCTTGGACTTGCTAAAAATATCAAGCGATATTAAATAGCAAAAACAAAGAAAAGAGAAACTCAAAAAGGTGAGAGATAATGTTATTTCAATACGGCACTATTCTTGGCAATTTCCTTCTTCCTCGTAGGCTCGATTCAAAGTGTGGTTTATGTAAAATAGCGGCTGCTGAGACTGGCATCATGCTTTTCTCAAATAAAACACTTAAGGCTTTTTTTCTTTTTTCTTTTTAAAGTTTTATGCCATTGTTCCACTTCTAGATGGGATTATTCAGATTTATCCAACAGGTGATAAGACTGTTTGTTAAGAAAAATATCAGTATATTTTAAATACAAAAGAACTGCCTTATAAAATAATGTAACTCTTATCTATGAAGCACAATGAATTCGTCTATGTAGCTTCTTGTGATAGTATATTAATTAATTCTCATCATTATTTAACACTTATATAGTGGGTCATGTTGCCACTATATTTGAAGAAAAATTCATGTGAATCATATCTGTCATGAAGACAAATAAGTATGTTATGACACTTGAAAAAAAAAAAGATATGCTTATGTTTATCTTTATGATTAATTTGATTTATATATATACATATATATAAATTTGTAGCCTAGAACTATTTAAAAATCTCAAGTTTGATATTAAAATATATCATCTTAGACAGGTTCATAACACAGGACCTAGTGATTTTTGAAAGTAATATGACTTGCTTGTAACATTTAGTATGCACAAGCTGCTGGCGGTAACAGAAAATTCCTTGGTGTGCCAAGGGGCGGAGCCCCCGAAACGTTGAATGTGGGTGACTTCTGGGATGCTAAAATCAGTTGTTGCAATGACTTGTTCTTAGCTATCGTCACTCAAATAAATTATTCTCTAAATAAAGGATGGCTTAGGATGATAGTTTGATATGTCAGGGGAAAAGAAATTTTCAAAATGGCCCTCTGAGTTGTTGTTTTGAACAGTTTTTACCCTACCACTAGACCTGATAATTGGGACATGATTAAGGGTTGTTGAGTTAGGAAATTTTATAGGTAAAAATCTAAGAAATTGACTGATTTCTTGGTTATATCTCACTTCTAATTTTTGTTACTAGTGCTCTAGTTTTCCACATATGCCTTTGTCAAATGCTGTCCGTGGCTTTTTCTTTTTTTCCAAAGAGGTCAGAAGCACCTTTATTTTACTTCTTTTCGTTATGATTTGCTGCTTTCAAGATTTTCTTTTTTGAATTTCCCGTTTGCCGCTCTTTTTAAGTTCTTTCTGGGCCAATACCTCTCTTTTAAGTTAGTACAAAGGGCAACAAAAAATAATTGGCAAAAAACCTTTATATTACTTAAGTTTTATTTTTGTTGTTAAAGTTTTTTTTTATTCATTCCTATTTGAAAATCATTATTTTTCTCTAAATTTTTATATCCGTTAACCCCGTTAATTAGCGCTAGTTCAATTTTTAGTTTTCTCGGCTTTATTCTAAGGTAATACTGTTGTCGACGTATCGGCTTTGATCAAATAATAACCATGGTTGACACTCCTCTATTTTTATTTTTGATTCAAGCTCATAGTTTCTAACTACTCGACAGAGAAAAAAGTAGTGCTGTTCAGAAAACAAATATCATCATTTTGTATTTGCATTAGAATATTTGTCTCCAATCAAATTTTCCCAACAGTTTTGCTTTTTCACTGATAAACTCCAATGTATTCCTCTCTCTTTTATGCAACTCAAATGTATTCTCATACGATTGCCATATGAAATGTTTTATTCATTGCGAGCACTACTTATTTATTAGAATCAAATAGGAATTTTTTTGGTCCGAAAGGAAATAATATGTTAATTTAAGAGAGAATAAAAATTTTGGACAAAAAAGAGAAAATTTTATTATAGTTCCTATTAGACAAATGGATTTTCAATTTGAAAATCTTCATGTAATTTTTCTTAGTTTAGTCTCCAAATAATTAAAATGTCTGTAATATTACTCTTTTATTCAATCTCAATCCAAAATTTAATGCCAAATATATTAATTTGCTGACCTAGATAATATTTGTTTACTAAGTAGTCAAGCAGCATTAATTCGCATACAACCAACTATAAAGTTTTGTGAGAAAAAACTAAATAAAAAGTTTCCTTATAGAGGTCAAGGACCAAAAAGTGTGCTTTTAGTTTGAGCACATTGGATAACTTTCAGGAATAAGTTTCAACAAAATATCTTTTTGTCCCCTCCAAAAAAAGAAAAAAATTCCGCAAGTTTTGTAGAGAAAAAAAATATCTGCAACTTGTGCACATGGGTTGGGCCATAACACACATTGCTCTGCAATTGGATCTTGCTTTTGGGAGTGGACTAGAGAATCTTGAGGGCACTGAGGTTGGGTTGATGGGCCCAAAATCGCTCAAAAGTCAATATTTAAAAATTAAATTGTTAAAAATTCAACATAAAAGTGTATACCATTAAAATACATCCTTATTAAAATTTAAAAAGGTTTGCTCACTACTCAAAATGAAAATTAAAAAAATTAGGAAAAATATAAAAATTTCTCTTAAATTTTAGGTCACTTACAAATAATTTCCTAAAATTTTAAAACAAAAAAAATCCTCACCTTTTATATCCCAAACAATAAGTTCTTTTATTTATAGGTATTTTTAGACATGTTAATATTAGAGATAAATAGGAGCTTGTTATGGACATGAAATAACAAATATTAATAATAAAACAGGTAGAAGAACGTAATGTAAAAGTTAAGGATCTATTTTTTTATTTTGAAAGTTTAAAAAACTCTTGTTAAGTGATTCAAAGTTTAATAGAATTTCTTTTATTCTTTTAAAAATTTACAAAAAATAAATAAATAAAACATTGACAAAACCATCAACACACTGAGACGCTTTCGAACCTCTATAACAGAAAACACAGAGCACAGTACAGACCCACTTGGGTTCTCTCTCTGGCTTCAACTTGGCTCGTCCTTTTCAATGTTTCCTTCTGCAAACTGTGGGTCTCACAGTCAGATATTTTTCCAAGAAACTGTAGAGCAATTATCAGCTAGCTTCCAATATGCCTCCTCCCACTAAATATTATAATGGCCACTGCTTCTCTTGAAGAGCTAAAGAAGAATAGTGAATTCAAATCGTTCATTTTGATTAATTTTTTTATTTAATTTTAGTCATTTATTTTTTATTTTGATAGTTTTATTTATTTTTTTTTTAAAAATACAGAATAAAAATAATTCTTCAATTTTTACCAGATAAAAAATTTAAAAAATTATTTTTATCTAATGTTTTATTTTTTTAAAATAAAAAATAATAGTTAGGTTAAAAATAAAATAAAATAAAAAGTCCAATTCACTGTTGAAGAAGAGCGATAAAAAATCCAATTGCATTATAATTGGGCATGATAGATGTCAACATCGTATCCCTCCAACTCAATTTTTTTTAAAAATTATTTATACTTAAAGGTGCTTTGAAAAATTGCAGTTATATAAAATCAATCTGTAATGTGGTCGGAAAGGTAAGAATAGATGGGTGGCTGTTTGACCTCCACACTCCCCAGCCGAACAGGTATGATTATGTCACAACAATTTTAATTTGATCACTTCTAGGCAAGTTGTGCCCCACATTCCAACTTATTCTATTTAAAAAAAAAAAGTTTCTTTTCAAAATTGTTAATAAAGTTATGATATATAAAAAATGTTTTTAAGAAAAAATTAAATCAACAAAATATTCATATCATAATTTAATAATAAACACTAAAAAAAATTTTTAGTAATGAATTTTAGTTATAATTAAAAAACATTATCACTAAAAGTACATAACATCTTTTTATTATTAAAAAAAGTAATCATTAAAAATCTTTTATGATGACAAAAACGTTATCATAACATATTTTTTAATGGCAAAACATAATATTTGGAAGATAAGTTTAATTTATCTTATTTCTATTAACAAGAAAGAAAAATTTCATAGAACAATACATAAATAAAAATACCTCTCTAATAATAATTCTCAGTGTTACAACGATGCATTTTAAAAACTTTATTAGTTGATTGATTTGAAGTTTATGAGTGTGAAGTGGGAAAAATAAGATGATATTGGTGATTATATATGTTAAATAGTGCAATACATAATTGAAAGTGGGCAATACGGGGCACAAGTAAAGTAATAAGCACACATAGGGTTTGATTGTTGCATGGGAAATCTACAATTATAATTTGCAATTCTATGTTCGTTTAGCACCAAGTTATATCACATAAGGAAGCAAGGTGCTATTTTTGCAATCCTCTTACAATTTATCTTGTTCTTCCTCCTAATGTCATAGACTTCATGAATGTGTTAATAATCAATTGCATTTCCTTTTTTCAGTGTAGTTTAGTATTGTGGTTTAATATTCAATAATAAGAACTCTTAAGTTTAATTCTCTATGTTGTTGTGTATAGAAAAAAATTATGTTGGTACCATGGTTGGTTCAAGATTTATCGAGAGTATTCTAGATTTGCTACCTATGTTGGAGAAAAGTATGATGACAAAACAATTAAATTCTTTCCCAACTGCCATTGAATCAAGGGAAACCTAGCATACATACTACATAAAGAAAATATTGTAGTGTTATAGTTGCCAACCAATAATAAATTTTAAAAAATAATTTGATATTTTTATTAGTATATAGATTTTATTTTGTTTAATTTAAGTTTTTTATTAAAAAATATAAATAATATAACACTCTAAGAGTATTTAAAATTTTCTCTACCTTTTTTTTAAATTCTCAAAAGAAAACTCGTCTTTTTGCATTGATTATAACTTAATAAATTGACAAAAAGCAAAGCAAATCTTGGCCATAATCAAACACTGGTTGCATTACTTTCGGAAATCCAAAAAGAGAGAGTACCTACCTTTTGGCCCTGACCATTTATGCATCCATAACTACAATACCCACCACCATACATTAACTCCATTGGATGTCAAGTTTGAATTATAATTTTTTTTCCCCTCAATTTTTTGACTATGCATGTTACAAGAATTTATATATTTAAATTTTCCTAAAATTTTAAGATCAAATTATTATTAACATTGAGTTCAACTTTTTATATACTACTGAATTAATCTCCACATAATGCATGAGAGTTCCCCGCATCTCAAATCCAGAAAGAACTTTTCGTGTGTGAACAGTAGCGATGATATTAAACTCTCATTCTTAAACCTTCTAAGGGTGAAATATTAATACTTTACACATGATGGGTAATAAAGTAGTATCCATAGATAAATAAATAAATATATATATATAGTCTAGCACTAACTCAGAATCACGGGTTGCCATGTATAAAAAACCACTAAATCTGAACCACTTTTCATGCACTATATATACACTATTCACCCTCGTGTCACGTCGACCCTCCCAAAAATCACAAGAATTAAAAAGGAAAAATGGTATCCAACCTTTCCAAACTCAGTTTCTTTCTTCTCTTCTTCATCACTTCCGCCACCGCTGCCTCCGCCGGAGCCAGTGGAGGAAGAAAGCTTCGTTCTTTGGGAATGTACTCTAATGAGGCATCTCAAGCTGCTGGAACCCCTGTAGGAGGTAGTGGGTCGGGTCACGGTCCAAACTGGGACTACAGCTGGGGTTGGGGCTCCGCACCAGGAACTGGGTGGGGCTCTGGGTCCGGGTCCGGGCGGTCTTCAGCGGGTTTTGGTAGAGGCTCTGGCTATGGGTTCGGTTCTGGGTCTGGGTCTGGGTCAGGAAGCGGATATGGTTACGGGTCTGGTAGTGGAGGCGGAGCTCAAGGTGGTGGTTACGGGTCGGGAAGCTCAGGTAGTGGCAGCGGCGGCGGCAATCAGTCTCTCACTGATTCAAGGGACAAAAACAACCATGGGTAATTAAGGGTGCTGCTCTGTGAGTGCTCTTAATACGTTGAAATTACTTTAATTAAGAGATATATATATAGATATATAGATATATATGTGTGTGGGTGTGTTACGTATGAAGCGATGATAGCAAGAGCTAGCAACTCATAAGCTATTGAGTTTTGAGGTTATTATGCTTAGTGAAAATCTTAAAATTATTAATGTATAATTAATTATGCAAATATTCTCTCTCTCTCTCTCTCTCGTGTTTAGGTCTACCAATTCTAGAATGTTATTATAACCTAAATATTGACTGAAATTTTAAAAACATTAAATTATACTCATGAATAAATTATGACCAATTAGATAATATAGGTTGAACTAAAAGTTTAATTATTTTCTGATGTAACAATAATTTAATTATTTTAATTATATATATATTGTAATATTGAATTGGGACAATTAGATTTGTCCAAATTTCAATTAATAAATTTCTGAATTGCTATAAATAAAATGAATATTAGTAGCATGCATAGGAGATGCCAACTAAATTTCCTAACAAATATATGCCCTTGAACAAGTGCAGTTGTGGTTTTCAGCAAATACACGTGCATTCTGAGACAGCACATCAAACTTCTCAGATCATTCTGATTTATTCACCACAATTTATCTAATTTAATTTTTATTTTTTTTAATATTTAACAAATAAATGTAAATGAACGGCGTCTAGTTGGAAAAAGAAAAAAAAATTTAAACGCTAAATGCTTTTCAGTTTTTCCTTTTTTCAATTACAACTTGTATAGTTTTGCAAAAAATTCATTTTACAATTGATCATAGTAATTAAATAAGAAAAGTAAATTAAAAAGATTTATTCGACTCATCTAAATATTTTAATATATATTACAAAAACATTTTTATAATTTATTAAACAAATGTTAGGTTTCAGTATAAAATTATAATTTTATTTGTGTTATGAGAATAAATACAATTAATTAATTTTATTTTTAGAAAATACATTTATCGTGTAAAAAATTAACTTCATTAATAAAAAATATATTTGAGAAGAGTCGGATATATTTTTTAAAATAGAAGATAGCAAGTGTAATTTAGCAAATCTTATAAAAGGTTATTTTAATTTAGCAAACCTTATGAAGAATTACACATTAATAATATTACTGTGTAATTTGTTTTTTTTTTTTTGTTAAAAAACAATATATTTGAAAGAGATTAATTAATCAAGTGAAGTTCAATTTGAGGTTATAATAACATTCTAGAATTGGTAGACCTAAATGTCGAAGGAGTTTCGAATTTCATTTTCTTTTTTTTTTTATATAGAAGTTTGTCGGATTTAATTCTTTCTTTTGTCACGTTGGGTATCAAATTTAGATATTTTAAAATTCAAACAAAAAATAATCTATGATTTATTAAAAAAAATAAAGGCTTCAATGGATTCTATTGTCCTATCATTCAAAACAACACAAATAGTCAAATACAGCTCAATCGCATGCATGATCTCTCCTTTTTTTTTCCACCAAAAAATTCATGCTTTTAAATAACTTCACATGAATGTCTCGTTAATATCTGGCCATCATTAATAATATGGATAGAATTATTAGATAATCAATTCTTTTCATATATTTGCAAAAAAAAATTATTTAAAACATTTTGTAATTAAAACTATATGCATTAATCCTCACCATTAATTAGATCATATTTACGTCTGTTGGTTAATTTATTCGATAAATTAATTGAACATTTAATCAATGGTCATATGTACATATATAGCTATGCATAATTATGAGTTATTTCAATTAATTATTTCATATCGCTAACATGAATTGATTAATTTTTTTATATTTTCAATTAGCATAAAAATTACTACGATTTATTTCAATATTTTGTGAGCTGTATCTTAAAAAATGAAGGGTAATTTTGTATCACAAATGTACACCAACACAAAACCAAAACATGTTATTATAATGCATATCAAAATTTCAATAAATTGATAGTTTGCATGACATTATAGGGTATGTGTGATTAAACATGTATGCGTGTACGTGTGTAAAATTAGATATATTATTAAATTAAATTTTCAGAGTTTGACAATAATCTTTGGTTGCATGTAGATAATAAAAGAAAATGAATTAAAAATAAAACGTCAATAATTAGCTAGATTGAATGCTTGGTGAGAAAATTTTAATATAGTCTGCCAATTTTTAGGTATACTTAGCTTTAGTCTTTGAAAATCAACGAGTATAAAAAAGTGTTTAAAAATAGTAAATTTGTTCCAAATAATTTTTTTCAGCATTCTTTGATTACATGATAAAAGGAGTCATGTGCAATAAATTTATTTTTAATAACTAATTTATACATTCACTAATTTTTCAAATTTAAAACTAAATATATCTAATGATTTAAGGGGCAGAATTATTAGCTTACTCAAATATTTGATTCAGTCTTTCATGCAATTTTGAAGACACAAAAGCAAGTAGCTTACTTATAAGGAAAAATTACAATTAAAAATCTTAAGTTAAAAATATTTATATTGTATGATTTTAAATTTTAAAATTATTATAAACTACCTTAGAATCAAAAATTTTAACTCAAGGGTCTTGAACTATAATTTTTTATAGTTTAAATTTTTATTTTAAAATTTTTTAAAATAAACTTAAAATTTAAAATCTAAAATTTTTTAATATAAAAATTTTTAACTTAAAATCCTAACATATAATTTTTCCCATGTGTAAGACTGATAGAAGAATTGGCTTCAGTCCAGAGCATTCCCTTGTGCTCTTGCTAATGCAAGCTTTTTCTTTTCGATGGAGTTTTTGTTCATTGACCCACTACAACGACATGTCGTGTAAGAGGTCAACGGCCTTTATTTTTTTGATAACTAAAAAACATATACATTATATAATTTAAAAACCTAAAAACCCAAAAAGAAATGCCCTTTTGAAACTGAAACTAAAACTGAATCTTAGAACATCATGTGTCCAGAATTAGTAAAAAGCTAAATGATGGTAAATGAAAAAGTAAAGTTTGAATATCTTGAACCTACAAATTCATTAGAATTTGACATTGAGCTTGCAAAAGTCGAGACACTGAGAACAGTTTTTTTTAAAAAAAAACATAGCAGATAAATTTGAGGATTGATAATCATTTTTTGTTAAAAAGTAAAATATAATGCATATCTAATTATTTTAAATAAAAATTTGATCTAAAATTGACGGTACTTATTAACCTAGACAAATTTTTTAAAAGTAATGTGACCAAATCATATAGATATTAAAACTCAATATTTCATCTCCTAAATATTTCGTTTGGCCACCAAGAAAAACACTAACCAGTGGTCATGAGTGAAACAACAATCCTATGTATTAATGATACAATAAAATCTTGCAGCCTATGTATTAGTACAATGGCCTGAATAACCATTAGTACAAGAACATAAATTCTACTCCCGTATTAATTCTTCGCCAAAGATATCAAATTAAATTATATATTAACCATATATTTATAGGCTTGATTATGCACTTTTCTCATGGTTTTTGAGCCTTAAAAATAAATAATTAAATAGAATCATTTCCCGTCTATGTTTGGAAGTTACTTCTGAAACCTGTATTTCTATGGCCGCAAGTTTGTGCCTTTTTTTTTTTTAACCTCATGCTTGAGTTTTTTCAAACTTGAGATTTTAACAATAAAAATACTTCTTATCAGCTCATATGCAGGTGGAAATTTATTTATTATTCATTTGAAGAAAGATTTTATCTTTCGGGTAAGCAAAAGGGAGACGTTTTGGCAATTGTGGAAAAATGTGACTTCTTACATTTGATTAAGTCATTTTTTTTTCCAGCAATTGCATAAATTCAAGAAATGGAATTACATTTTTAATACATTAAATTTAATGTATTACTGAACAACTCTCATCTTTTGAAAATAACTTACAAAAATCTTTGCATTACTAAGATTGAGAGTTAATATTTTTAAATAAAAAAAAGAAATACTTTGTTATATTTTAAAACTAGTGTATTAAAATTATAATCAAACCTCAATTGAAGAGAGTAAAAAACATATAGCTTTTAATATTTAATTGATAATATAGACACAACAAATTTTATATAATAGTATAAATAGATTATATTAAAAAAATAATAAATATGGTTTTCTAATTTTTAATCTTCCTTTCTATTTCTAAAATAAGGTACTCCCATCCCCAAAATTCAATTTTATTTCTGGAAGGAAAAAAGTAATCCCCTTTATAGTCATAATTAAAAAGGATTTCATTTCTTATCATACTCCATTTCTTTTTGTTGGAAAACGATGCCTCATTGATGGATTGATTGGGTTGAACCATAGTTCAATCTAATTTTAAAAAAATTTATTTTATTAATTAATTAAAGGATTTATTATTTATTTATTTATTTATTATATTTAAATTTTGATTTTCAAAATTCAAATTGAAATGGAGTTTTTTTTATTATTGAGGGAGGGGGAAATTGATCAAATTAACACACACACACAATCAATTTTTAATTTTTTTTTTGATATTATATTAGAGAGATCGAACTCTTGACATTGCCCATATCCTCACTTTTACCTTTGCCACTTGAGCTAGTCCAAGTGCTAGTCCCAAGTGGCTACTCTCATTTCTCTCTTTCCTCATAGAAAACTCCTATATGCAAAATAATTGACAAAGAAAAAAGGAAAATTCCATGGGCATGGTGCATTTTGTTGTGGAAAAAGGATTGGATTCCATCCAATTATCCAATTCAACACTATGTAAAACAAAAAACCTGACAAAGATAAACCTGTTGCAAAAAGGTACTCATAAACCCTTATTCATTCGTATCAAAGCAAGATTGGCTCAGATCCCTATTCTTGTTTGGTAAAACATTTATATTGTGATAATTTCATACAAATTGTTTATTTATGGTCTAAATGCATGAAATCATAAAATTGAACATTGAGCACCTTTAATGGCAAATTTGGATAGAGCCCAAATTAGGCTACTAAACTTGTACATTAAGTAGCCCATATACTATAAGTATTGTAAAAATCAGATTAGTTATTTAGGAGTTTCCAAGCTTTAAAAATTCTAAAATACTATGGTAGAACTGCATCAAAAGCAAATCACTTTATATGGGAAGGATTATAACAATTGAAGTAAAAAGGGATTGAAACATGCAATGTCCTCTTATGTCAAAAAGGAACCACATCCTATATAATGTTTTATACACTTTAAAAATTTGACAAATTTTAATATTTATCATTTCTCTTCTTGATTTGAGATTTTAGTGTTAATTTTTCATGATAACTTCATTGACATAAGAAAAGGGACAAAGAATAAGATTTTAGCTTTCTTTAAGATGGTGTTATTGTGTTGGACACAATTATGAAGTATAAATGATTTACCTTAATACTTTGCTTCCAATCTAGTTATGAAAATCAATGAATGATAGCCTAAGCTAAGGTCTTATAAGTGAAAAGAGAATGAGTAGACTAGCAAAATAATAGATGTTAGAGTGCATTTCTATTTTTAGAAATGCCACAATAAGGAAATTGCCTAACGAGTAAAATAAATTAGAAAATCATCTTAAAAAGTAACTAGGTATTAGAATCTATTGCAACTAATTCATTTTGACATATACAGTCTAAAGAAAGTGAAGGCAAGACAATGATTTGCAATATAGTCAAATCTATTTAATTTTTCATAAGTTAAAAGTACTTGAGTGCTTTAGACATTGTAAGAACATGTTAAGAATCAAATGGACAATGAAGTTAAAACTCTAAGTTGTGATAGAGGATGTGAATATCCATCAGGTTAGTTCAAAGAGAACTATGAAAAAAAAGAATCTTGAGACAATTGAGGAGTTTTTAACACTCTATAACAAATAGAGATGATGAGAAAGAAAATAAAAATATTATTCGAAATAGTTAAAGTTAATGATAGCTCAAATAATTTTTTTTCATTTAGAATAATAAGTTATAGATTGATGCCTTTAAACTTAATCAAATGTCCTATAAATGAGTTACTTCCGCACCCTATGAATTGTGGATATAATGACAAGTTAATTTTAAGCATTCTAAGACTACAGGGTCGAACACTTATATCTACGATAATTTTCATGAGTATGAGAATTAGACACAAAGAGTAAGATATGAATCTTTAGAAGATACTTAGAATAAATTAAAGAAGTATAGCTTTATTAGTAAAAATTGAGGTGAAAGCATAATTAAAAATTAAGTCAAGTAACACCACATTTAGAGAATGAATTGCTAAGTAGAGAAGATATTAATAAGGATGCATCTTTATACAAGATAAGAGGTTAATTTAATGAAGACAAAAAAGTTGTACTTCAACTTGTTGATCCGAGTAGGAGCTTAGTGCAAGATAATAAGGTTACATAGACAACTCCATTATCTTAAGAGTAACCATAAGAGTACGCCTAAACATCATTTTAAGATTGAAAAGGCAACATTCAAAGGCATTATACTAAACACTAAGGAGCCTAATACAATTCAATAGGCTTGAGTGTGCCCTAAATGAGAGTAATGGATGAAAAGGTGAATCTCATGAGGACAAACCATGTTTAGGACACTTGTAGACCATCCACTTACTTTGAAGGCAATTAAGAACAAATAATTTTTAAGATAAAAAGAAACACATATGAATTAATTAAGAGATAAAAGACAAGTTTAGTTGGCAAGGGGTATACATGACAAAAGGGTATAAATTTTTTAGCATACATTCCCATTTGTTATATGATTAAACTAATCCTAAGTATAGTTACAATTTTAAACTTATAATCACATCAAAAAGATGTGAAAAACTGTAACGCCCGGTACGTTATACAATCGTTGGAACGGGCCGGTTTGAAAAGCAAGTCCCCTGAGATGAGTGATTCAAGGCTAAATAAAATTTGAATAAAATTTTAAATAATAGAAAACGAGGATTTGAGCCTTGAGTTGCCCAAAAACTAGGGTCGGAGTGATTCGAAAAATTTGCCGAAAGGCCAGTGACATTTTCGTAAATAAGTATAATTTTAGAAAAACACCTAAGAGGGCTTTTTAAATGGAAATTTTGAGTTGCCCAGGGTTCTCAGAGGCCCCAAAAATCATGAGAAGCCCCGGGACTGATAAAGCCCCTCCGATGTACTCTTTCCGACGTCGGTTGACCTAAACTTTGACCAGTTCGTTCGGGAAGGTTTTAGCTCTGATTTGAGTGATTCCAAAGGCATTTTATTAAATTGGAAATGTTAATTTTATGATGGAAAAGACGGTTCTCAAAAAGGAGCTAAAACGAAGCAAAACCGGAAATGCCATTATGGAAGGGCAAAAATGGAAACAAAGTGCACAAAAGAAGCTTCCAAACTCCCTTTTTAAGCCACGTTCAGCTCCCCCCTCTCTAAACCAACTTTCTTCTGCCCAAAACTCAGAAATGGAGCTGCTGCCTTAGGCACACAAAGGGAGGAAATTTTGGAGGAAGAAAAGCTAAAGAAAAGGTGAGAAAGTGTAAGGTTTTCATGCTCTTTCCTCTTAAAACTTCATCTTCCCCTTCTTGCTTTATCTTTCCATAGTTTTAATGTATTTTTTGGTGCTGATTTGGGTCCAGATCAGGGGAGGGAAATTCGAAATTTAAGGAGGAGAAAGAGGGAAGAGGAAGGGCTCTTGAAGGAAGCTTGATTGCAAAGTAGTTTCTCTCCCTTTGTTGCTTCTTTTTCTCCTTCTCCTCTTCCATGGTAGGATGTCTCAACCAAAACCATAAAGAGGAAGAGTTTCTGTTTTATAATCCAAAAGAATCTATCAAACTAAGGCATGGGGAAGATGGATTATACCAAAGAAATGCATGAAAAACTAGTAAAACTCAAGTTGGAAAAGTGTAGGGTGCTTGAACATAAATTAAAATCTGGGTTGATTCAAGACTTTCCCATCATATGTGAGTGTTTGTTTGAGTTTCTAAGACTCCTAGGGAGCCTCCCAAGTGCCCCATCCATTAAGGAAAAATCCCAAACTCTATGGGTTTTTAATGGAAGCATAACTAGGTCAAGACCCTTAGAGATAACTAGAGAGTATTTTAAATGGTTCCAAACTTGATTTGGGACTTTATATGATAAAAGAAGATAGGAGAAACCCTTGGAAAAAATTTAGAAGCCTTAGGTTGAGAGATGAGGCAATGACTTTCATAATGTAACCTTATGAAGCAACATAGACCTAGGTTTGTGAAAGTGAGTGTGTGATGGCTTCAAGGACCTTAAATGAGGTCAAGAGGTCTAAATATGGCAAGAGAATGGAACCAAGAATGTTAATTATGGTAGTTGTTTCATTAGGTCCTTAATGGAACCATATTGTGACAAATAGACCAAAGTATAGTCTTAAGAGTGAGTTGGATGTCATAATTTGTTCCAAGAGTATAATTTAGTATTGTTTATTGTGAATAGGCCAAAGAAATCCAACCCCACCTTCTTGTGTTTGTGGAACCGAAAAGGAGAAGAAACAAGCAAAGTAAAGCTTGAATTTGCACCAAGGTAGCTCTCCACCTTTTCTTATTGCATTTTCTTGTTGCATATGGTGTCATTGTGTGCTTGTGTGTATGTTTATATGTTTGAGACATGCCACTTGATGCTATGTTGCTATTTTGGTACCAATATGCTTTCTTGAATGTCTTTGAATGATGGAAATGGCTCATAAGGGTAAGGTAGTGCCAAAAGTCCCTTAATGTGGGTGAGGAGATGCCAAAAGTCTCATGGCATGGGTGAGATAAGGCCAAAAGTCCCTTGGATGGGTGAGGCTAAGTCAAAAGTCCCAAGAACCAAGAGTGAGACAATCCAAAAGTCCTAGAAATGGGGTGAGGCCAACCCAAAAGTCCCTAGAGCTCATTCTTATTCTTGACATGTGTTTGTGACATAAAAATGTGGAAATTGAATGCTTCATCGATTGAGTAGTTGCATACTTGTACCCTTGACATGTTATATGCCTTGAAAATGTGATTGAATAGGTGTATGAGCTATTGAGATTCAATGAATTTCACCCCCTCCTTTCTCTCATCTCATATGATCTAGGTAGAGTTCAAGACCCAAAGGATGGAGGTCAAGGAGCTTAAATCTCCATCTCTTGGCAAACCTTTATATTTTGATATACTATGATGACTAGAATGTAAAAGTAGATATGTAAATATTATTTTTGAGCAATGACACTTTGAACAAGTGTAAAACTATGTAAAGTTAGTGTATGTATCAAGAATAGAGTCTAATGAGTAGAATTATGTATTTTGACCACTTGGGAGCCTATTTGTGTATGTATCTTTATGGAAGTGGCATGGTGAATTTGAGTTGCATGAGAGTTCAGACCTTATGAGGGACTTATTTATGCTATATTTATGCTTTCTAAGTTGCTCAAATGTATGTGGAACCATGGATGACTCATTTGAACCAAAGTTGCCTCTTGTTGGGATCAAAATTGGCATAAGCTTGAGTTATGGCAAAATCTGACCAAATGACCTCTTCTTAACTTGTAATTTTGCATGCAAGTAAATCTTGCCTAGAGATTTTTTGGGAAGCCAAAGATCAGGTCATTTGGAGGTCTGTGGAATTTTCTATGATTTTTTAAAGTTGGTATCAGAATTTCAGATTTGCACTAGTACTGTTCATTTGGTCAGTTTTGAAATTATGTCATCCGAGGGGCAAACATGGTCCAATAGCTACAAAATTTTATACCTAGAAACTAGGCATTCACAGTGACTTGTAGCAACTAGAAGCACCTCATTTGGAGGTCTGAGCTGAGAGATATGAATTTTTGAATTTCTAGGACAGTAGCAGTAGCTCAGCACGACCTGAGTCACTATTCCATTGAATTTGGGTAGCTAAGTGTGCTTTCTCTGGTCTGATCTATTTTTAACATAAAGATAACGTTCATAGCTTTCCAAATTGGTATTATTTTCATGGATTGGATTTTTGTAGAATTAATTGGATATTTTCGAAGTTCATAGCAGACACTTGCATCAGACCAGTAGCTGTCCGAACCTTAACCCATTTTCGCTTATCAAACGTTTTCTGTGTTATGTTTCATGGCCTGGGCATATTTTTATAATAAATTAGACATGTGTAGCTTTCCAGAATGGCTAAGAATGAACGATTTCAATTTTTCTAGAATTAGTTACAAATTTTGAAACTTCCTATTAGTAAACTGAACCAGTGGCCCAGACAGCAGCAACCCTAGTGGCTTTTCGGATGTCAAATGTTCTCCCCTTAATGTTTCATGAGCTGAAACGATTTTTATCATGGGGTAGACATCCAGAGCTTTCTGGAATGATAAATTTTGTTGGATTTTGAATTTTGTGGATTTAGTTATGAATTTCTGAAGTTGTGACAGAAAAACTGAAATTCTGGCCGAAAATAAGAGTGTGAATTTGATGGTCCCCTTTGAGTTCCACGAGTTATGGGCCAACTTTGGTTATGCAAATGAGTTGTATGTATGTAATTAAATATGAAAACGTATTGTATGAGCTCATATGGTCCGTGTGACACCAAATGAAATTTTTATATGCGACGTAACGCGAAATAAGGCATTATTTTAATATCATTTTTCATTCCCTTTATTCAATTAATCATGTGAGACTTAGAAATGATCAGAAGCATGCTAGAAATATATGGTGTTACAAAAACCATATTCTCAAATGAAGAATTAGATAAAGAAAGTACATAAAACAATCATTACATTTCATAAAATAGAAATGGAACAAAAGATTTAAAAGCTCAAGACGTCCATTTAAGAACCAAGACAATCATCAAGATAATGAGTATTTGAAATTCCATCGAGGTGGGATCTTATAAGAATTTCTAATAATTATTGAAGATAATTGTATTTGTGTTAGGTGATTTGAAAGAAGTTGGTAATATTATCCTTTTGTATGGATAATATGCCATTAACTAGGAATATGCAACATTCTTTAATGATTATTAAAGAATAATTATTCTTAAATTTTGAAACAAAAGATATGGATAAAATAGAATATATTCTTGGAGTTAAGGTCCAAACTAGTTGCTTGAAGAAATTGACTACCTTGTAATAAGAGAAATACAATTAGAAAGTTTTTGAACAATTCAATATAAAAGATTGTAAACCCATCAATACTTTCTTAGTAAAAAGTGAAGGTTTAAATTGTGATATATGTTCTCAAAAGTGAGTTCACATTGAAAAATTATGTGGAAAGTCCCTTTATTCTAACACTGTTAGATATTATGTGCAATGATGTGTATAAAATCTGACACATATATGAGCAGTTGACTTTGTGTACCAATAATTATAAAATTCCAATTAATAACATCAAAGTCTTCTTAAGAGGAAACCTAAGATATTTGTAGGGTAGTATTATATTAGAGAAGAGATTCAGATATGTAAAATTAACCTATGGATATACTTTTTTACTAAATGGAGATGTGACATCTTAGAATAATAAGAAGCTAACATGTGCAGAGTTGTTTACCAAGGAGGTAAAGTTCACCACATGTTCTTCAATGGTGCAAAATAATATATGGCTAAAAAGCAATTAAAGAAATATCATAAGAGGTAGCAAAAGTGCTAATATAGAATAAAAAGGAATTAAAAACATAAATATGTTGCCTTGATGAAAAGAGAGAAAAAAAAAAGTCGAGATGAGATCTAAACATATATAGATCTAATTAAGGATACCCACCATCCATAAAATATGTCATGAAATCTGAATTTTCCTTTAAGGCACAATGAAAGGCAAGCGTAATGATAAAATTTGAGTTAAATAATATGTGTGCTTAGACAAAAATCTATATAGTGTTGATAAATAAATCAAATCGACATATACTCTTATAAATTGAGAGAAATATCATAGCTTGTAAAATTGCAATGAAAAAGCAAATGAATAAATTCTTATTCCATTACTATGTGAGTTTTTAAATAATCAAATTCTTTCAAAGATGCCTTTATGACTAATAATATTATGAAGAGTTAAGTTAATGTTTGTTACTTTAGCATACATCTTCTGCTTATGATAGATTCAACCAAAAAGATTAATATTAAAAAAATAACTAATTCTGATATAAATGATATATAAGCGAAAAGAAAATTACTCATCATATACACAAATATGCTAGTATTTGAAATATGTTTGTTAAGAAGTTTTAGTCGCTTCAAAAGTATGAATACTATGTATATAAGAGAAAAACAATATAAGTGAAATTAAATTTAAAAGAAATTAGATATGCCATGAAAGTAGAATATATTGTATATGGATAAATTTAGGACATTTAAAATACATAAACAAATGTGTAAATTATATCTAAGGGATGCATTTCTTATGCTAGTTTCATAGAGGGATTTGGAGTGCAAGAGCTTTTAAAAATTATATCTAGGCGTTTATAGCAAAGTATTTAATATAAAAGTCCAAAAGGAACAAAAAGCAAAAAATTCTATATTATTTATCTCATTATATACAAGTGAAAAATGTTGAAAAATAGAATGTCCCTTGATTGGCTAATTGGACTAAACCATAACTTAACCTGATTTTTTGAAGGAAAATTAATTAATTAATTATTAATTAATTATTAATTTATTATATTGAATTTTGAATCCAAATATATTGGATTAATTATTTTAATTGTCAAATTAAAATATTATTTGAATTTTGATTTTAAAAGGTTTTTTTTTTAATATTGAGAAAGGGAGAAACAGATCAGATTAACCCACAAAATTAGTTTTTGAGATATCATGCAAAAAATTTTACTCTCTCCTCCCCTTCCTGCCTTTCTTCACAAAAAACTTCTACACACAAAGCAATAGAAGGACAAAACTCCATGGCTATGTTGCATCCTGATGTGAACAAAGGATTGAATTCCATCTAGTGATTCAATTCAACACGGTGTAGGAGAAAAGATCCGATGAAGATCAATCTGCTATGAACAGGTCAGCACCCATAAACCCTCCTTCACTTTTTTTGATACAACAAATAAGGTTAACACTAGAAATCAAAAGAACATAATATCATCCTATAAAACTACATAATAATTTGATAAACCAAAAAATTGCACATAAGACCAGCACTGCTTTATGGTCCCCTCTTTTAGGCTGCGATAGAAGCATAACTTGCAAAGACATAAGCATTCTGGAAAATTGCTGGAAGCCCAATCCTAAGAGCTGGAGAGTACAATCTAACCATGAGTCCCCAGCAAGCAATCACTAATGGACCTCACATGAGACAACAAATTGTAAAGGGAAAGCAAAAGGGCTAGATATAACTTCCTGGTTGAGGATAAAAAAAAAAACTTGGTAAGCTGCTTCAAGATAGGATCGATGTCGCCCAATCTTAGAACGATCCTCCCATTTTCGAATCATACACTTTTGGAACCAGATGAAAATCGAAACCCTATTCCTCAATCGTCTTTGCCATATTCCATTTCCTTAGCACTAAAACTAATAGTGATTTTCCAACCAAAATACAAACTACCAGTGATTTAAGAGACATCACAATTGAAATAACGAGTTCATTCCTCATTCGTTCCAATTTATGTTACATTTATTTTATCCTTTAAACAAAATTATAAATGAAAATGGTGACCGTTAAAATAATGGAAAAATATGCTTTGACAAACTTGCCAGGTCTCTGGTAGAACGAAGGCATATTCTCTCCATTCATGCAAATCATTATGACTGATAAGCCTCAGGAAGTCGAAGACCCACACTAGCAGCAGATTTTCCAATAACCCTTTTCATTTCATCAGACCTATCCACAGCAATATTGTAAGAGAACAATAGATCCTGCAAAACCATCACCAAAGAATTGTTAGAATGCCAATGATAAAATGTGAATAAGTTTCTTTAAAAAAATAACATTTATTGATAAACAAATAAAATTCCTCAAAACTATTAGCCAAAACATAAGAAGTCCCAACTATATTACACCATCACAGGGGGTTGAAGACCACATCCTCTTGTTGGTCTCTTATCTCCATTTTGCAATATACAGCAATTAGGGCTGGGGCCATCTAACTAGTTAAGTTTTTAACTGAATGAGTAGGTCTAAATTTCATTTAACTATCTCAGCTGTTCAGATTTCTAATTGCATGCTTGTATGTACAAAAGTTTGAAGAAAAAAGCAATAGAAAGAGAGTGAGCAATGCCTTGTGATGGTGCACACTATTAAGCAGAAAAGTATAGTCCCGAGCAAGCTTGATTTTCTGTTGGACAGCCACACCATCAGAAAGATTGGTGTTTTTACGAAACTCCAAGGTTACAAATTCCCGGAAATGCCTCTTGCTCTCTTCCTTGCCAATATGTTTCTTGATGGCCTTGAGAAGGTGGCGATAAATCTTAGCTGTTTGGAAGGAGGCTTCAGAACCCATTTGATTCTATCAATATTCACTATCTACTTCCTGCATCAAAGGCCACATTCTAACAACCAAAAATTTTCTAATGAACCAGAAAAATTAATGACAACTTGTGCCAATATGCTGCATGTCCTTATTTAAAATTGGCAAAATGTACCAAGTTTTGTCACTTGCTAACATTGGAATAGATGTCAAGGATGGAATTTAATCACTATTTACATTGGCTTGGGTGAGAGACTACTTATCAGCACAATTTGCCAAAAAGTTTTTGCCTACAAGAACTTGTTGAAGCATAATTGTTGCTTATAATATGCCATTTAGCATGTTTGCCAGATTGGTTGCTCTATCATAAACAGCAGACAACAAACTTCAAATCTAAAGTTTCATGAACGCAGATAAAGACGTGGTCCTTCACATGTGCATGTGCATATGCACATAAATACAAACAAAGAAAAACACAAAGGACATGATAAGAACAAGTGCAAGATAGAAACTTTAATAAGTAGACAAGTAAACAATGCTAAAGAAAACTAGTACGCTCATTATAAAATCATTTCTACTTTCACAAAAGGATGGGAAGAAGAAATTAGAACCTTGCTGATTGACTTCTTATGAAGTCAGCATAACAAAAACCCGATTGGAATGTACATAGATTTTGGAATATGATTTTTGGTAAATCCTTAGTTTTGAGGAAATTGAATCATGGCCTTCACTTGCTCTTTTACAATGGATCCTATTTAGAAGAAAATTGGTGAATCTTCCTGGTGCGTTTTAGACTAGCAAAAGGACTTCATTATGTTCCTAGTGGTGTGGGTGTCCCCTTGTCCATGGACTCTACATCATTTAGCAGAGAAAGATTGTTAGTGCTAAGATTGGTGATGGAAATGAGTTACCCTATTCCCTATACATAAAAACTTTGGAGGGAAAAACATGAAATTTACGGTTGATTATCCATGGAGGCCTACGCCATATGATCTCAAAGGTATTCAGGCATGTCTCCACTCTCCACTGCATGCCCTAAGATAAAAACAATACGGAAATGTCCTTGTAGAAGGTGGGGGTGTTAGAGAGCAATTTTGGTTAAGGTCAAACGGTTTTACCCTGTATTTTGATGTCTGCTGTTCAGCAGGTTGAGACTACTGTGTAAATTTTGTAGCAAGTTTCTCCTTGCTTGATTCTCTTTTGGGAAATTAAAAAAAAAAAGAAGCACCCCAATTGCCATCCTTCACAATTGTAGTGACGAAAACAACAGCCACATATTCAAGTAAGCACTAACATTTAAGATATTAGATGAAGAAAAAAGTATATATTGCCATCACAATATTCCATTGACTTAAAAGAAAATAAGTTCTTGTCCTCATTTGGATCTAGAACCCAATAACCAAGACAAATTAATTGCCAAATATACTAAAATTCCCTTTTCCTTGTTGAACAAACAATTTTAAAGACCAAACTATCACATCATACACAAATCCATTTTTGAAAAATGGACACTGAATTATCTGCTTTCATTTCATCTCATTGTGAGAAAGGGGGGGGTGAATAGACCATAAAATTTTATTTTGATTGAATGGAAATATGGTATTAATAAGCTCTTCACTCCTAAGTCATGTGTATGTCTAAGTTGTCAACCTCAATCTCAGGGGGAAAAATAGTAAAACATACTTGTAATTAACCCTATAGGAGTTTGAAATCATTGTCATATCAATGCCTAATGTTCAAGATGAAGTTATAGCAAGGGATGAACATCTTAGAAACTAGATTCAAATCAAAGGATCTATTATATGGCCTCAATCCACACACTCTTACAAGTTACTACTATCAAATACTATTACACAATCCTTTTGGTAACAAATCATTATATGCATACCAAATTATGCATTGAGTTAATTGGTTATGGAATGACCCTTCTGTAGTCACTTAATCAAAGCCAAAAGTTAGTAAAATTATCTTATACCAATATATTTATTGAAATACTCATAAATTCTAGAATTTTCTTTTTTCCAGTCAATTTAAACATTGGACTTGAAAATTTATGGCAGCTCAAACAAGCGTATGTTTCTAATTTGAGAGCAAATAACACTAAGGATATCCAAATGTAGTCAAAATGATAGAGAAGCACAGATAAATTGAATTCAAGGCTAATTTAGACAATAAGTAGGTAACTTACAGCAATAACTACTAAAATCTAAGATAAGAAATTTTAAACAGCCAAGATTCCTACAATGGAAAACCTAGAATCACATTTAATTTTTTTTTTTTTAAGAAAAGAAAGAAAGAAAGGAAAAGTGTGAAAGATAAAGGGAAGCAATAATAAAAGGCATGTTTCTATCCAACCCTAATTGATGCTTCAGCCATCGCTGATTCAAGTGATTTTAAGTATCTGGCCGCGAGTGATAAGTGAGGAAGGTGACCGCTTGGAGAATAGGCAGTTGTTTAAAAAGATTTTAGACTTTTAGATGTATGTACTCCTCAACATCAAGGCTAAGCTTGGCCCAGTTATGAAAGAAAAAGTTTGACCCACCCAGATTTCAAAAAAATAATGATAATAATAAAAGGTAGAAAGGAAGACTTTATGAAATGTGTAATTTTATATTTTTTATTAAAAATTTTTTCACTAACTTTGAAAATCTTCATTGTTTTAACTTTTTTTAATTTCTCCTTTATTTAATGTAAGAAGAGGGAATAAACATAATGTTTATAACATAAAAAACAATATCCAAAATTTTCTCCACTATAATTTTTACCATTTCATCTAATTTATATTTTCACCATATTTGGAAGTGTGGCCTTCATTTACTTGGAGAGATTGGACGATGGGACAGCACTTGATTGGTTGCATGGGTGAATCAATGCCATTCTTAATAAAGGCTGTGGGAATTAACTTGTAATCGATGGATTGCAAAGGTCTATTTATACTTATATTTTCTTAAAATCTTCTATGGATGACATTCAATACAAAGGAAAGTTCAACTGTCTTACTAGAGCAACTGAACATCTCAATCACGATGATCCAAAGTACACGGAATGAGAAGCAGATAATAGCATGGCACAATCTTTGTTGGTTAGTTAATTCTATGACTATTAAGATTGGCAAGAATTTCATGCTATAGTATACAACACAGCTCATGAGGTGTGGGGAGGTAACCAAGGAGACATTTATCATTAACAAACAAAACTGCTATTATGCACATTAAAGGGTTCCTCTATAACTTCAAATAGAATGATCAACGTGTAACCTAGTGTTACAAGTAATGTTTTGTGTAGCAAATATGGCCTACTACAACCAAATAAAATAAGAAAAAAGGTTTTATAAATTCCTCCTTAGACTCAATTCTAGCTTTGATGAAATTAAAGGAAGAATTATGATTATAAATACTCTGCCATCCCAAAAAGAGGTGTTCTTTGCTGTCAAACAAGAAGAGAGTCGAAAGAAACTCATTTTAGGGGCTCAATCACATCCCATCAGTACTAAATCATTAGCACTTGTGGTTAGAGAGCCTCTCAACAATGATTACAAACTGAAAAAGTCAAGCAGACCATGGTGTGATCATTGTTACAAGGTAGGCCATACAAAAAATGCATGCTAGAGGCTTCATGGTAAACCAGCCAACATAAAGATGAAGAACAAGCATGAAGGCAATGGGTATATGGTGCATTAAAGAAAATGTGCAGCCCACTTTGAATTCTTTCTCCATAGAACAGTTAGAGTTGCTTCAAAAGATGATGGGGAATCAACTTCAGATTTCTTCTAAGAGGGATGCCAGTGTTAGACTTGTTGCCCATATAGGTAACCTCCCATTACTTTAAACTCCAGAGTTCAAGAAAATAACACATGGGTAGTGGACTATGGAGCCACAAACCCTATGACATAGGTAATTATACTTGCCTTGTATATGTTAGTGCTTATAATGACGAGATATTGGTGACACTTGCTGATGAGTCACTTTCTAAAGTGATTGGCACTAGTACAATAAGGATAGCGAAGGATTTAATTCTAAAAAAAATTCTTTTGGTACCCAAGTTAACTTGAAATTTGTTATTAGTTAGTAAATTGGCAAAGGATTTTAATTGTGTAACTAGATTTACTGTTGATGGCTGTCAATTTCAAGACATGGAGTTGGGGGGCGATGATTGGCAATGCTGAGAAATGTGTTGGCCTTTACCTTATCAAGAAAGCAAACAACCTCAATAAAGTAGCATTATCTTCATGTATCACATTTAGTGATTTAAAATTGTGGCATTATAAGAGGGGTCATCCCAACCTAGAGTACATGAAAAAAATTGTATCCTTAGTTATTCAATAAAAATTCTGCTCATTTTAATTGTGAAGTGTGCTAATTGTCCGAACATACCAAGTTCTCTTATCCTACTCAACCATATTTCTTTTCAACCCTTTTCATTAATCCATAGTGATGTGTAGGGACCTTTAAGAATAAAAAATGTCACAAGTGTAAATGGCTTGTCACTTTTATTGATGATTACTCTAGGATCACTTGGACATACCTTATAAAAGAATATATTGCCATCAAAATATCTGGATCTAAAAGTAATTAAGCTTTATCTAAAGAAAATAATTAAGCTTTATATAAAATCTTAAAAAAAAAAGTATATATTTCCAAATATATATTTAATGAATTACTTAAAAAAGTACATGATAACATCACAATATTCCATTAACTTAAGAAAATAAGTTCCTGTCCTAATTTGGACCTAGAACCCAATAACCAAGACAAATTAACCACCAGCATACTAAAATTTCTTTTCCCTAGTTGAACAAACAATTTTGAAGACCATGGTTATCACATCATACCCAAATCACATTTTTTAAAAACAGACACTAAATTATCTACTTTCACTTTATCTCAATGTGTGTGGAGGGGGTGAATAAACCATAAAATTTTATTCTCATGGAGTAGAAATACAATATTAGGAAGCTCTTTACTCCTAAATCATACACACACACACACACATATCAACTAGTCAACCTCAATCCCTGGAGTAAAAAAAAGGATAAAAAGGTAAAACATATTTGTACTTAACCATACAAAAATTTAAAATCACCATCATATTAGTGCGTAATGTACAAAATGAGTTATAACAGGGTATGAACATCTCAAATTATATTGAGATCAAAGGATCTATTCTATGGCATCAATCCAAATGTTCTTGTAAGTTACAACTATCTAATACCATTATGTACCAAATGATGCATTGAGTTAATTGATTATGGAATGACCCTTTTGTAGTAACCTAATCAAGGACAAAAGTTAGTAAAATTATCGTATGCCAATTTAAATATTTGTAGAAAATACTCATAAATTTTAAAATTTTCTTTTTCTAGTCAATTTAAACATTGGACTCGAAAATGCATAGCAACTCAAAAGAATAGTATGTTTCTAATTAGAGAGCAAATAACACGAAGAATATCTAGATGTGATCAAAATGATGAGGGAGCACAAGAAAATTAAATTCAAAGTCTAATTCAAACAGTAATTAGATAACTTATAGCAATAACCATTAAAATTTAAGATAAGAAACTTTAAATGGCCAAAATTTCTATTTTAAAAAAAAACCTGGAATCACCTTTTTGAAAAAAAGAAAAAAGGAAAGAAGAGCAGGGTGTGAAAGATAAAGGGAAGCAATGGTAAAAGGCCAACTTTTCAATATTTCTGTCCAACCTTAATTTGCTACTTTGAAGTGTGTAGGATTTTACCCCTTTCCTTGAGCAATTGGTATATCCAACGGTGCTATATTGTCATTCTGATAACAAATATTGCAAGGAATATTTTCTTAGATGAAGGCTAAAAATGTCCAGAGTAGCAGAGTTATTTATTATGGGAATTAATGGCCCTGTTTGATTTAATTCTGTAGAACAATTTTTTTGTTTTCAAGAACAAAAAAACAAAAAAACTTGTTTGATAATATGTTTTTAATGAAATGTTTTGTAAAACAAAAAAACAAAATTTTGTTTTCAAAAACAAAAAACTCAGAACACTTTTTAAGTGTTCTGTAATTTTTGTTCTACAAAATCAGGTAAAAAACAAAAAATAATTACTTTTCAAAATAATGATTCAAACGGATTTTTTAATTTTTTTATTCTCAAAAATTTGTTCTTAAAAACATATGTTTTGAAAATATTAAAACAAAAACAATTTCAAACAGGCCCAATGTCATTCTTAAGCTTTCTTCTTTAATAATGAATATATCTCCTTGACTGCATCCCACACCTCATTAACTATGTTGTATAGCATGAAATTTTCTCCAATCTTAATGGTCATAGAATTAACCAATCAAAATTGTACCATGCTATTGTCTAATTCTCATTCCTTGTACTTTGGATCATTTTGATTGAGAAATACAGCTGCTCCAATCATATAGTCAAACTTTCCTTTGACCCTGATGAACAAGCAAATTGGGTATCACCCAAAAACTTTCCTTGCAACCCATCAAGTGTTGTAGGGTACCTAACATCCCAATCCATCGCCTAACCTTTCCAAGGATAAATTAATGAAGGCTTAATCCTAACCATGCTTCCAAATATGGTGAAAATATAAATTGGATGAAATGGTAAAAGTTATAGTGGAAAAAATTTTGGATATCATCTTTTTTTATGTTGTAAATATTATGTTTATTTTCTCTTCTTACATTAAAAAAAGGAGAAATTGATAAAAAGTTAAGGAACAATGAAGTTTCTCAGAGTTAGTGAAAAAAATTTCATAAAAAATGTAAAATTACACATTTCATAAAGTCTTCCTTTCTACCTTTTGTCTTTATTAATTTTTTTTACAAAATTTAAGTCAGGCCAAACTTTTTCTTTATTAATTGGGTCAGGTTTAGGCTTGAGATTGAGGAATATATACACATAAAAGTCCAACCCCTTCTTAAACAAACATCCATTCCCCAATTGGTCACCTTCTCTTTTTTTTTTCTCATTCACGACCAAACACTTATAATCCTAAATCAGCCACTATTGAAGCATCAATTAAGATTAGGCAGAGACACTAACATATTGTCTTTTTGCTGTTGCTTATCTTTCACACTTTGCCTTTCTCCCTTTCTCTCCCACCCCCAAAAAAGGTAATTTGGGTTCTCTTTTTTTTTCTTAAAAAGGAATTTTGGCCATTTAAAGTTTCTTATCCTAAATTACAATTGTTATTGTTATTAGTTGCCAACTTGTTATTTGGATTAGACTTTGAATTCAATTTCTCATTACTCCCTCACCATTTTGACCAAATTTGGATATTCTTGATGTTATTTGCTTTCTAATTAGAAGCTTACTCTTCTTTTGAGCAACTATATATTTTCAAGTGCAATGTTTAAATTGGCTAGAAAAACAAAATTCTTGAATTTATGAGTATTTTCACTAAATACTTAAATAGGTATATGATAATTTCACTAACTTTTGACTTTGATTAGGTGACGATAGAACGGTCATGTCATTACCAATTAACCCAATGCATCATTTGGTATGCATATAATGATTTGTTACCAAGAAAAGAGTGTAATGGCATCAAATAGTTGTAAAAACGTATGGATTGAGGCCATAGAATAAATCCTTTGATTTGAATATAATTTCTCATATGCTCATACTGTACTATAATTCTATCTTGTACATTAGGCACTAATACGACAGTGATTACAAACTCCTCTAGAGTTAAGTACAACTATGTTTTACCTTTTTTCCCCCCTGATATTGAGGTAAACAACTTGACACATAACTTAGGAGTGAGAGCTTATTAATACCATATTTTCATTCCATGAAAATAAAATTTTATAGTTTATTCACCTCCCTCACATTGAGATGAAGTGAAAGGATATATTTAGTGTCCATTTCTTAAAAATGGATTTGGTTGTGATGTGATAGTTTGGTCTTCCAAATTGTTTGTTCAACTAAGGAAAGGAAATTTTAATATGTTTGGCAATTAATTTGTTTTGGGTATTGTGTTCAAGATCCAAATTAGGACAAGAACTTATTTTCTTTAAGTTGATGGAATATTGTGATGGCAATATATACTTTGTTTTAGGTAATTCATTAAATATATGTTTAACAATATATACCCTTCCTAGATAATTCATCAGATATATGTTTGGTAATTCATTAGGATTTGGGTATCATGGTAGCTAGTTTACATGAAGTCTCCAGCACAAATCCTTTGTATGACCTACCATGTGACAATGAGCCTACCTAACTTTTTCAGTTTGTGGTCATTGCTTGGAGGCCCTCTAGCCACAAATGTTAATGATTTAATACTTATGGGATGCAATTGAGCCCTTGAGATGAGTTTCTTTCAATTCTCTTCTTGTTTGACAGCAACGAACACATCTCCTAAGGACAGCAGAGCATCCACACTCACAATTCTTCCTCTAATTTCATCAAAGCTGGAATTGAGTCCAAGGAGGAATTTATAGATCTTTTTTTCTTCTTTTATTTGGTTGTAGTAGGCTGCATTTGCTGCACAAGACCATTCAAGAGCCTCGTAGAGGTCTAATTGCTACCAATGACAAACTAAGACATTGTAATAATGGGTTACATTTACTCATTCTGTTTGAAGTCATGGAAGAACTCTTCAATGTCCAAAATAGCAGTTTTGTTCTTTGGTAATGAATATGCCTCCTTTGCTGTCTCCCACACCTCATGAGCTATGTTGTATAGCATGAAATTCTCTTCAATCTTTGTGGTCATAAAATTAACCAACCAAGATTGTACCATGCTATTATAAGCTTCCCATTCCTTGTACTTTGGATCACTGTGATTAGGACATACAGCTACTCCAATCAAATAGTTGAACTTTCCTTTGCCTCCGACAAATAGCTTCACACTTGAAGACCATGGGAGGTAATTTTGGCCATTTAGGTGATAGGTTGTGATGAGAACAAGGCTTGGGTCACTAGGTGCATGATGGACAAAGCTAAGCAATCTCAATGGGGGAGAAGAATTCATCTCAGTCGTGAAGCTCTGTCCATCTGGACTGCCTGCATTCAGGCCAAACCCGAACTTGGTAATGGTGTAATCAGATCTTTAGCTCTAATACTATGTAGAATTTAAAGACCCAAAACGAGAGTGTCGCACCTCCTCTAGTGTTATTCAATTCACTAGTTTTCAAAAGATACAATATAAATAGAAATGAAGGAGACTTAAGGGATGAGTCTACAATCCCCACGAAGTTAGGATTGAGATAAAACGAAAAGATAGTAGATAACAAATTCAAATAACAACCACTTTAACAAAGTAAATCCAAATGAGGGGCTGTTAATGCAATCTCATGTTACATAACACATGACTTCTAACAACACTATGCAAAATTAATATTGTCTTAATTTTAACTTAATTATCCTAATCAAAATACATACAAAATGAAAGAGGAAGAGAAATAATAGTAATTAAAGAAAACAAAAAGAAGATAAAATAAAATAAAATATTTACAATAGGCAAAATAAAAATTTATAAAAGCATACTTAACCTAGGAAAGATACCTGGGGCTTACATACCTTAAAATAGAGATTAATGGCCACATAGTTTGAATGGGTAGAAAAATGGTGTCACTAGGTAGGTGACTTTTATTTAAAAAAGAAAAAAGAAAAGAATTGAAACTAATTTGATCTCAAGATTAGGCTTAAAGTTGGTTGGTGTATTTTTATTTGTGAAAATCAAGTTAGTCTCTTTCTTGCTCTTCTCATTTTCTTTCTTTTCTTTTCTTTTTTTTTAATTTTTGAACATAATATTCCTTTTCATTTTTTTTTAAAATTTTTGAAAGAAAATGATTTAACATGCACATGACAACTATCAAGAAAATCAGATTGAAAATAAAACAAAAATAAGTAAAACCAATCAAGCCTATGTGTTTGTGTGAAGGTGTGTGCACAACATGAAAGCAAAGACAAAAACAAGACATAAAGTAATTTCCTTCAAAGTACACAGAACATAAAATTAAGAGCTAAGATTCATGCACTTACCTCTTGCTAAGCTAATTTTCCAAGCCAAAGTGCACACCTTGGCATGACAAGAAAAACAAGTAGCAGTACTTCGCCATCATAAACACTAGAAACTGAAACTTAGTGGGCCAAGGTAATCCAGTAGCAAATTCATGTACATACCCATCCACTTTGGGATCCAAACACATCCCCCAATATGAATTAAGATGCATATCCATGTGCATATCATCCACCACACATCCCCCAATAATATTGCTATTACCCAACAATTAAAGATGCATACCCATGTTATGAATTAAGATTAAATGACGTCATTACCTAAAATAAAACATGCCACACGACTTCTCCAATTCATTACAGCAAATACAATAGGAATTCATTGGAAAACTTTCAAGTACAAGCAAAATAGTTGCGGTTTATCCAAGCTTAGATCAAACCAAAACAAAACAATGAAGCATGTATGATTGAAACCTTAAAATTCACATAAAAAGCAGCAAGACAGACAAACCAAATTTGCCCAAACTGCAAACATTCGGCGAAATCATTTGGGTAAAAATTTTCTCACTAACAGAGGAACAAAGCAAGAAAGAGTGAAAGCAAGAATTTAGAACCAGTCAGCCAGCCCCAAGTCGAGGACGGAATTTCGCCATAAGAAAACATTAACTTAGTTCTATATATGTCAGCCCCATATCCGAAACACTATTCACGCAGCACCATCACACATCAAGTAAGCATGTCTCAATAGCATTAGCGAAGGAGTTGGGTCGGGATATTCATGGCAGCAGTGGAAAATAGCAAGGGAGAAGATAAGCAGGAATTTGGTTTCATATAATGGACAGAACCTAACCACAAGCCCATATTAATCCACTTCCAAATCCAAAGCATTACTCATACAGATCCATTAACGCACCATAGTCAACACTCTGAGTATTCAGGCCATACACATTCAAACTCTAATTAAGCCAACAATCACTGCAGCCCAGATTCAACATTCAGCTTAATATCAATCATTCCAAAAGACCATGTTCTCATGAAACAGAGCAGTATCTTGAGAGAGAAATTGAATGAAACAACGATTTCTGGCACATGAATTTTACCTCAAGCTGTTGCAGAACCTAGAAGAAGCTTCGCTAATTCACCCCCAGTCTCTCGACTTTTTAAACGCTGTTCACTCAGCCTCCTCCTTTTGTTCTGTTCCTTTTATAGCAGATTTGGAGTGCCCCCAAGGACTTCCCTAATTTGCTTGAATCGCCTTTCCTCCAAAATCACGACGGGAAATCTAATTCCAATTCTTGACTTTCCCTTTCTGCTCTCCGTTGAGCGCAAGCGACGGAATTCGTCGAAGACCTTCCTCTTCCGCCTCTATTTGAATCGCACACTTCTGATGAAGCTGATAAGGTTGAAACGCACTGAGGTGATGCGTTTTGGGACTGCTGCTCGAACTGGACGATATACGCTCTGCGCTAGGGAATCGATCTGAACGCAGGGCACATCCGCGTTTGGGACTCCCTTCTTTTTTTCGTTTTTTTAATTATTATTATTAATATTATTGTTATTATTATTACTATTATTATTTCTGTTTTAGATTTTTGGACTTTGGGCTTTGAAAATTGAAAACTGGACTTGGACTCAGACTTTTGCAATCTGGGTATCTTTATTAAAATTTGGGCCTTTTTTTCTTTTTTTAACTTTTTTTATTAATGACTTAATTAAAATTGACTGAAAAATAAATTGAACTGTGATAGCAAAAATTGAATTGAAATTAATTATATCTCAAAGGGATGAAAATGACTTATAAATTAAATTAAAGCTCACTCTGAATTAAACCGTGATTTTAAATGTGAAAATAACTTTAAAATTAAGTAAAAAGTGAAAATAAAAATATTTTAGTTTAACATGTATCTTTTTATCTTTATGGAATGACGGAAAAAAAAAGTACAAAATCCATAGTTTCCCCTTCTTTGCTTTTTTCTTTAGTGAAAAGAATGAAAATAAATTTTTTGATATTTTCATTTAAAAAATAAGTAAAGATCAAAATAAATATTAAAGAGATATAATATACAACAAAAATATAGACTTCATTACTCTTGATAGGATTGGACTATACTAAACTCAATTTAGTAGACCTTGACACATGACTAGATTGGATTAAATCTAGTGGCTAGAAAGGTTAAACATAAAGGTGAAAGGATGAAAAAACCAAGACATAATATATCGTTATTAGATTGTCCTCTTTATTTATTTTTTAAGTGAGAATATTGAAAAATATCAATTTTTATATTTTTAACTTAAGAATAAGTAAAGATAAAAATACGTAATTAGATTATAGAGTAAATTTTTTTATCTTTTTATCTTCTTTGTTTGTTCTTGTTGTTGTTATTATTTTGTTTTATTTTGAAAAATAAAAGTAACTCATTGGATGGACTAGGATGAGATGGAAGATGGAAAATGAAGATACTTGTAATGAGACCGGGCTATAATAGAGAAATAAAGGGGCTTAACACTAGCTAGGGCTTTGACAAAATATAAAAAAAGGCCTAATGCAAGCCAAAGCTTTGATAGAAAATAAAATGGGACTTGATGTAAGTTAGGCTTTGGCAAAAAATTAAATGGGATCTAAAGCAATCCAGTGCTTTGACAAAAAAATAAATAAAGTCTAACCCAAACAAGTGCTTTATCTTATATAAGGCTTAATCAATTATGATGAAAAAATATATTAAAAATTTTATGGACATCTATTGGAAAACTAAAAGATTTTTCAATACAAAGAGTTCTTTTATACTAATTTGCTTACAAGGAAGATTAATTATTAGATTATCACTAGTTAAAGTTGGGATTGAATCTTTTACATTTTTTAAATGTGTCTAAGGTGATAAGGTGATATATATGTGCCTATTCACATATCATTTTAATATTATATGATGTTGATAGATGTATATACAAAGATAATTATATGTGTACTTATTATCAACTCACCACTTAGCATTTGCAAGGTTACTTGCTTTAATTCCTAGATTATGCAATAAAGACAATTCTTCTTAATAATGCTAATAGGTTTACATCTCAAGCT